>JAOXYD010210349.1:0-20378 GCA_028565735.1 Pinacopodium congolense
ATAAATGGAACATTTAAGCACTAAAATATGGTTAAATTAACATCAAATAACATCCAAAAATACTATAAATTTAACCCTTAACAAGTACCTCACTATATTATGGTTGATTTCTCAATTTATTGTAGAAACTACTAAAAAACACAAATACCAAGATGTTTCTTATAATTACCATTGATATTCATATCCCAAAAGTAGATCCATAAAAATTTGGTCCTTAGTTGTAAGATACTTTTGATAGTCAAAGCAATAATAAGTTTTAATTGATCCATTTCATTTGACATCATTGGAACCATACTACATGATCCTCCCAGAATTATTAGTAAAGACTAGGGTGGAGAAACTTCATGAACTACCATGTGTCACTATAACTTCTAGTGATTAGAGAACTAAAGCCCTTAAGGTTGGCTGCATTGGCACCATCCACATCAAACTTGACCTTGTGGGCGACCTTGTAGTGCATGAACATCAAAATAAAGTTCTTTCATGAATAATGGGATCAAATCCTTCTTGTGTACAGTGGATCTCCCCCTGAAAGAGAAATCTCTCTTTTTATTTTTTTCCACTATTTTCTTTTTTCCTACAAAGGAATTTCATGGCCTATTAATAGTGCTTTCATAATCATGGTTGATAGGAGAAATAACTAAAATAAGCTCTTCCTCTAAAGAATTCCATGGCTTATTAGTAAAACTATTATAATCATGGATGATGGGAGAAATAGCTATAATAAGCCTATACAATGTCCCTAATAATGTATATAAGACTATCTAGTTTGTCGCTTTTTTTTTATAAATTTTACTTGTTTCATGCTTGGTCTCTACATCTCTCCCCAAACTCTCTTTCATGGTTATTACTGTTATTCTCTCCCTCGACTATTCCTTTTCAGTTCTTTTTTTCACTTGTTGCCTTTTATCTTTTGTGTTTGTTACGATTTGTTGCCCTTTTCTTTGCATTTTCGATTTCCTTTTTTAAGACTAAGTACCTTTTTTTTCCTACACGTTCTTATAACATATTATTTATCTTTGTTGTTTTCTAATTTAATTATATAATTTTTATAAATACACATTAATTCAAAATGTTCTAATACAAATTTTAAATACAAAATCAATTCCATTTAAAGTAAACAAAAATAATGCTGACCTAAGAAGATTATTATGAAAAATTCATTTAAAAAGCAATGACTAAAAATTAATGTAAATTAAATAAGATAAATGAATTATTAACTTTGTTAAATTTACCTAAAAATATTAAAAATAAAGTGTAAAATTTAAAATTAGTAATATTTGATTAAGTGTTTCCACCCATTTTCTTTAGATATCTCCTAGTACATATTTCCTCCTTTACTGTATCTAGTTCACAAAACACCTTCCATACTTATGGTCATGCATTTGAGTCCTAAACAAATGCTTAACCACCAATCGTTATATATATATATATATATAATTTCTTTGACTAAATGAGTGGATAATACAACTCTTATTTATCTATCTTTCTAAAAGGTAAACCACAGAATGACTTTAACATTTGAGTATGGTAGGTCTACTGCGGATCACAAAATAATAAATTTACCTAACTAACCTAAATAATTAAGTAGTAGGGCAAGTTAGAGTCGATTCTACAGAGAGCTGGTTATTTTTATAAGTTATTACTAATGTTGCATTAGAAGAAAAGAAAAAAAATGAAAAAAAAACTCCTGAATATGAAGACATTAAAATAAAACGAAAAGAAAAATAATGAAAATAAGGTAAAAGATAGGAAACAAATAACAAATTCGAAAAGATGGGCAAAAGATATTTATGAGATTCAAGACCTATAATTGATCATCAAAACATATAGATTGCGTTTAGTCTAAGATGCTAGCCTATCTATCCAAACAAGCTCTTGAATTTAGTGGTGCGACAACAATAGACTCTAGGAAATGACTAGCCTAAACCACAAGCTCGCAAGTTAGGATTGTGTAACTTAGAGAATTGGAATCCTAGGCCAGATTGATTAAGTTTATCGATAAATTCAACTAGCCTATCGCTACTTATGGTATTTGCATGGAAGATTACGTATCACAAGCCTGTACCTAGTAATTGAACTAGAACTTATACCTAGAATGGCCAATCCTATGCGTTAGTCCTTAATTTATGTCATTAAACTAGAATTCCAACTTAACCTTAGCTTAAAACACAATACCTAAATGATTTCAAGTCAATTCTCACAATTATAAGTCCATTATCCCATCAATATCTTCCAACCAACATCAAAACTAAGCCAATATATGAAAATAAACACAAATCCCAAACTAAAAATATGCAAAACAGAATATAAATGCAGAACACAACATGTAAATAAAGAGAATAAGACTAGAAATTAAAGAAAACCAAAATATATTAAAATAAAGAAATCATTCCATAGATAAATAACAATATCCAAATGAAATCACAGCAAACATAAAATGGCAATGGGAATGCAATAAAAAAAACATAACCTAAACCAATATTCCACACCTAAATAATGAAAACTAAGAACAAAACATTATAAAAAAGATAAGAAAAGAGAAATGAAAATGGTGGAGGATGAGAGAAATGAATGCAGGTCTTCCTTCTCCTACATTCTTTCATCTTTTTTATACTCTCTCTTAAGGTTGAGATAAGTGAAAGAAGCCTTTGACTCTGTTTTTTTTTTTTCGCTGATAGCATGACATCAATCGATCGATTAAAGGAATTGGTCGACCAAAACATAAGCATCGGTAGAATAACGTGAGCCATTCGATTGAAAACCTCAAGTTTCTAGTAGCTACATCTCCAGGTACACCTTTGCTCCATTTTTTCTCATAATTTGCCCCTTTTAGCCATAACTTGTATTCTAAAGACCAAACCTACATGTAAATTCAAAACAAACACAATTTAGGAATTTAAGCATGAAAATAGGGATGAATTCACATAGAAATATATATATAAACTAACCCTATCAGAGTATCTATGTTAGAGCTACCTTTGAAATTATTTTGTAAGAATTCTTGACCTACTAGTCATTAAGATATTATATGAACATAAACAATTTTCATATACAATTGGTGTCATGTATTGATCTAAGAAAGAAGCTAGGAATTAGTACAAGGATTTCGGAAGATCCAAAAAGGGAAGTTTAATAAAATATGAGTTTCATAACCAAAATATTACTAAGATATTTCAGGAGGATGTGGGCAATGTTCCTAAACTTGGAAGAACAAATCAAAGGGCTGGTTGATGTATAACATGGAGTCCCTAGAATAACAAAGGGGTTGGCAACATCGTCGAGCCCATGAGACTAAAGAGTCAAGGGGAATTTTCCTGTAGTTAAATTGTAGGTAAAAGGATGTAAAGAACCCTCTCTCCTTCAAAATCCTCATAGGAAACAACCAACTTAACATTAGATAGTACTTTTATACTCAAGATCATAAGAGAGTCACTCCTTTATAGGTTTAAAATATTATGGATTTATAGGGAGATCTAAATGCACTTGAATGTAAAGCCTTCTCTTTTACTTTAGTTGAAGCAATTGGGGACTATTATTTGACCATCATTAAGGTATCACTATTAAGTTTTGGACAACTCAAATAAAAAATTGATGTTATATTTGCTAGCTTTAAGAAGAGGCTCAAAGACTTTGATACTCTCTTTAATTTAATGTAAAGCTCACCTAAATATCAAATCTAAATTCTATAATTTTAGCTGCATTGTTTAAAAAGGTATATGTAGTCACTAGTTCATATAAAGGTATATTTTAATGGGCAAGGTATATACATTGGAGGGGGTGTAGGGGTAGGTGTAAAGGCTCAATTTAAAGAATATAGAAACATTCCCTAAAGCTAATGGAGAGGCCACCTCATGACTATAAGGGAAAAAGAGACGAAGAGAGAGTATGTAATGATAGTCTAACAAGTGAGAGCTAATGGGAAGGAGCATATAAAAGGAAGTAAAAAAGCACATAGGTATGATAGTAAAACCTTACAGTAACTTGACACATCTTTAAATCACATCCTTGATCATGATAAGAATAATAATATTATAAATCCCCAAATTTATTACTAAGTACCTATAAGTTTAAGAGGTTAAATAAGTTTTTCCATTTTTAGAAAGACTATGGACATGATATGAAAAATGTAGGGACTTATGAAAGAACATCTATTTAACGTTGAAAATGCAGTAAATATGGAATTTTTTATAGCAAACTTTAGCATTAGGACAGAAGGGTACAGTAACAAGTCACACATATGGGAGTGTAAGGGTAGGTCTAGTGTTGCTTCACTAAAAGTAGGAGTGATTAGTATCACTGAGGATGAATACCCATAGGTGGATAAGACTCAAATGAAGGAATGAGTACATAAACATAAAAATTTCCTTGAAACTATAAGTAAACTTTGTCAAAAGAGAGAGCATATATAGGAAATTGTCTTTAAGGAAGAAGATCCTAAGTTGAAAAATATTAATGATGAAGTGATGGTGATCACTAAAACTGTAGCTAATTTTAAATTATAGATGGTCATATTATCTCCATCAACATCATACTTAGGAAACTTTTATGATATTTAGGTTTACTAGAGCACATTTAAGGCTTATGTTAGCACATTTATTAGGGTTAAAAGGAGGACATGCCTACAAAATCAGAAAAAATAAGAATTATCATGGAACTGGGTATATAACTACTAGATTTATATAATTTTATACCATCCTTGAAATGCCCTCTTGGTTCATTTAGGGTTATTATTTCACCTTGTCAATTTCTTATAAATTTCCTAATGGATGGAGTTGTTGAGATTTATAAAGAATAGAAAGAAACAAAACAATGCTGCCTCACATCTTTAAAATTTAGTGGGACTGCCAACATTTATAATACTAATTTGGAGGAGCTAAAGAGGGTGTACGGGGGAAATAACAATTAAACTGGTGTATTTGAATGTAAGAGATTTCTAGGTTGCGATGATAATGAAGATATGAGAAAAATGTTAATGAATCATATATGTTTAATATATTGAGGGAAAACGAGGATTTTTTTTCTTGGAGAGAGAATTCCCCTCATATGGTTAATATGTTGAGAGAATATGAGAGGAATTAATCTAAAGGTGGTGGTCCATAAGTTAAATATTAGCCTAAGCTTCAAGTATATTAAGTAAAAGAAGTGAACTTTTGCCTTAGAAAGACAACTTGTAGTGGAGGAGGATGTAAACTAAGTCAATTAGGACTAATGTTATATAATAGTTGCAATGTTAAATGATAGAAAATGTGATAACTATGTAGAAGGAAAATGGGGAGTTGAGGATGTAAGCCCTATGGCACCCAAGAGGAGGGTGAATTGGGTGTTTAAAAAATTTCTTACAAAATTAAAACACTTTAAACACCTTATTAAGTGTTTAAAAAATTTCTTGTGGAATTAAAACACTTTAACCACCTTAGGCCAATTTTAATCAAATGCCATCTCTAACCAAAATTTAACCTAAAATGGAATGCCAAACTTTATACCAATATTAAATAAATTCAAGCAATGATAAAACAAGCATAAGGAATAAATATAAAAGAGATAGGGAAGAGAAAGAACACTAAGATTTATAGAGGTTCGCCTACTCCAAAGATAGCCTACTTCCTATCTCTAACTACTTGTTGGAAATTCACTAACAACTAATCTTACTTTAATTTGCCAAAGAGTAACCCTTACAACAATCTTGATTAAAGGTCAGGAGGAACCTTTACAATAATCTTGATTTTAATTCAAGAGAAACCTGTACAACAATCTTGATTGAAGGCCAAGAGGAACCTATTCCAATCTTATTCTAGCTTAAGAGTAACCTATCAATCTTACTTTTAACAAAGAGGGTGAAGAGTAACCCTTACAACAATATTTTTATGGTAAAGAGGAGCCTTTCCAAAACAACCAAAGTTTACAATTTTTGTCCTATAATTACAACCCCTAATCCAAGCTCCCTTGAGATTTAAACCAAGCTTATATAACTTATGACAACCTCGATCAAAATAAATACACGTCAAGGGCTCAAATGCAATAAATGCAATATGGAAAGTCAATGCACAATTAAGGCTTAATCCAATCCAATTCACATTCAACGATTAACACAATTCAAATATTCTTTATCCTAGGTGAAGAGAAACTTATAAATCTATTTTAAAGGCAAAAATCAGCCTATACAATAATCAACTACCAATATAAATCAATTCCCCCAATTTAAGTCACTAAACACACCTTCTATGGGGTTTCTCTAATGCTCGTGAAATAAAATCAATTCTGAAAATTATAGAGGCAAACAAAAATTATAACAAGTCTTCTAACACATCAATAGGTCATAAAAAATTAGATTTATTAATAAAAAACATGATTATTACATACAAATTTTAGATGGAGCACTTAGACACAAAATCTGTCAAAATATGCAGTCTTAACGTTCTAGCCTATAAACACAAGAATTTAATCACCTAAATGATGAAAATTAAATGTAATAAACCTACTGCAATGTCAATCTTTATGTTAGAAACTAATCTCAGTAATAAATACAATTTTAACATATCAATCGAATGATCAAAATCAAGCCTAAAGTCAAGACTATCAAACCTGGACAATTTTGAGCAACATGAAAAGATAAAGTTGAAAAAAACAATATAATCACTAACAAATTAAAACAAAAATACCAGCACACTCCTAGGACCTTAAGAAAACTGAAAATAATAAATTTGTACACCCGGAAACGAGTTTAGACACAAAATCAAAATCAGTAAGAAAGCTGTAGAGTTTTTTACAATCTATGTTCTTTGAGCTCAAACACATGATTTGAGTGCTTAAAAATCAAAGTAAAAGATCCAATGCAATCTTAAAACCTTAAACAAAACAAGTTTGGCAATTTTGAACCAATAAAAATGATTTTTCTAGCTCAAAATTGAAAAACACTGAAGTTCAGAAAAAGTTTAACTAAAACAAAGACAGTTTTGGTGTACCTGAATTTGAAAGATTAAAAAAAAGACTTAATGAATCAAAAAATCAATTGAAAGCTTTTTGAGTTTCTTCTATATCTAAACAAACTAGAAATAAAAAATTTAAAGCACAAGAAACTAATTTAAAACATAAAAATACGAATTGAATGAAGGCAATACAGAAAATAAAGAAAGCTTTGAATATTTGAATGATTTAATCTTGTAGTTTTTTTTAGATGTTTTAAACTTGTTAAAAGTATTTAGGAATGATATATATAGTGTTGGGAAAAGTTTGGAGTCATTAGAAATAATAAATAGAAGTTAGAATGAGGAATAAAGACAAAACCCAAAAATGGAAACTAGCCATTAGAGTTTGGACATTTAACAGCACCCTCTGGGTTCATCAACGACACTGTTGTGTGAAGAATAGCTTGCCATAAATAGTATTGGAAACAAGGAGTACAACGACACCCTTTGATCATGCCATTTAAAGATACACAACTAGCCGTTTTGCGTCCAGAAAGGCACAAAACTACTTCAAATCAAATCCAACCTTTCCAAACAAATTCCTAACATTAAACAATACTTCAAGCAAGTTTTAGAGCATAATTCAACGATGCTTAAATCATATAAACATTTTAATCAATTCAAAACATAAGAATTTCCTTGATTATAAAAACTTTTCATTTTAAACAACTTGAAAATCTTTTTAATCAATTCATAAATCATCCATAAACCAAAATTCATAACACAAAGATATTGAAATAAATTAAGACATACACGAACAACTTTAAGTAACAATTCAATTAATCTTAAACATATCAAATAAATTAAAGAAATTCATATTACATAAACAAGTCAACAATTAGCCTATATGTCATCCTAATTCAATTCATAATATACCAAAACTATGATCAAATCAAGTTAATCATTAAAACCACGATTCAACTCTTATATGCCTATATGAAAATGTTCATGAAAATGATCAAGATCAAGAAGACTTACAACTTAAGACCTTTCCTAAGCCTAACTAAACTTGATCTTCTTCCTTTTGATCTTCAAGCTTCTCTTGATCTTTAAGCTTGGTCATCACTTGATCTATCATCACTTGAGCTTTATCATTTGATCCTTTATATCCAAGCTCTTGATCATCTAATGCTTGAGCTCTTCTACCTTCGCTTTAATATGATCTTGCACTTTAAGCATTTACCTATCTTATAAACATTTTAAAACTCAAACATTAGTAATAATAATTTTTTTTATCATTAAAACACATGATTAGAACCACCTTGGTTCAATAGAGGGTGTGTATTTACTTCATCAACCTTAATAAGGCCTATGTAAAATCCAGTTATCCTTTACTTGTGATTGATCGGTTGGTTGATGTAGTTATAGGCTATAAATGGTTGAACTTTATGGAATCATATTTACACTAAAACTAGATCTTATATATGAAGTAGACAAAGAGAAGATCTCCCTTGTAACTCATAATGGTACCTATTGCTATTGGTTAATGCCATTTGGGTTTAAGAATGCAAGTGTTACATATTAAGGACTAATCAATATGGTATTTAAACCTCAGTAGATCAATAATATGTAGGCTTACATTTGTAATATGATAGTGAAGGTCAAGGATAATGAGGTCATTTAGTAGATACAAAAGAGTGGTTCGATAACTATACATAAATATTAGTTGATGCTCAGTTTACAAAAGTCTGTCTATAAGGTGTTAGTGAGAAAGTTTTGGGATTCATGGTAACTTTAGAGAAGTTGGATTTTGTTCTTATTGTCATTATACAAAAGCTCAAATTATAATTTCAAGTTTATATGATCAAGGTACTCAAATAGGTATGCTTATCTTAGATTTTGCACTTATATACAACCTAATCACATTCATGTAATGGAGAATAAAAATCTTAAGACCTTTTCATACGATCTTTTAAATTTTGATAGTGGTAGATTATTTTATCAAGTGAGTGAAATTAAAGGTCTATGCTATCATAAATAGAACTATTAAGTAATTTGAAATGAAGCTTGAAATTCTAAATGTTTTTTAGTGTTTTACTTTTGTTTGGATTGTCAAAGATGCTTTTATCCATGTTATATTAGGTTATAGGGTCTTATGATTCATATAAATATTTCTTTTTATATCACATAAAAACATTTTTGCCTATTTTGATTTAAGGTACACTTTTATCTTAAGGTTTTCATTTAGCTTTTGAGTTCTTTACAAATCTTAGATTGACTTTGCATTTTCTATACTCTTAGATTAGAGTATCATGTTTTCTTACTGTGTCAGATGGTATTAGAGTCTTGAGAATCTAAGGTTTGCTCATTTAACAATGGCAACATCAATGATGACGTTCGTGGGTTACTCAAAGTTTGGAGTGCAAAATGAAGGGAGTCAATTTACAATATGAAACAATAGTTGGTAAGGACTTAAGATTAGTTACAAGCATTGTTGGGAGGAAACAATAATACAAGGATTAGGGATCCAATTGCTAAGGAAGGTGGCCTCGCAAGTTGTCCTTAAATAAAAAATCCTTCATCTTGGGATTACAATAAAAATTTCAATTGTGAGATGAATTTTGGCATGTAAAACTCGAGAGTTAAGGCTTTAAATTCCACATAGGCTTGGCCACTAATGACAAAAATAAAATAGAATATGACAAAATGAATATTAACATAGGCACGCATAAGTACTTACATGAAAAATGTACAATAATACTAGTGTGCGTTAGAATAAAGTTTACAATATAATAAACCATGTTGCTATAGACTCTAGAGTACTAGTACCTCTAAAAATAAATGAAACACATATATAAAGGTAGATAAGCTACAACTGCCACTCTTCAAAAGTCACTGCTATAAAACTAGTGGTAGTTATACTAAAAAATAAGGTTAAGGAAGTGAGACCTCATTGAGTAAGTTCATATAACTTATGATACCTTATGGTATGCTCACACCATATATATGAAAATTGTACTAGCATGATCACACATATATGATGCATGATAAAGTACACACACAATGCATAATGGATCATGGATAAGGAATATCTGTAAGACCTGATAGCACTTTATTTATACACCTTTTAGACATGTTTTTACAATGATTAACTTATGTTTGAGGCTAATTCCATATGATGAAGTTACTTAAGTTGCTTTAGATGACTGTTTATGTTTTATAGAATTTTGGTGAGCATTTCAATGAACTTTTGGATTAGAAGAGGCTTGGAATCAAATTGAGGACTTAGAGCATCATGTTATGAAGTTTCATACCAAATTTAAAAGTCATATAATAAACTGTGAAGAATGTTCAAAGAGAAGAACAAGAGACTTTAGTTAGACATTAGATGCATTTATGGAGCTCAAATTGTTATGGGATTGATTAGCTACAAGAACACCATGTTAAGAATCCCCATATCAAATTTTATAACCATCGGATGAGTATGGAAGGCTTTAGAGTAGAAAATGAAAAGAGATGTAGAAGCTGTCAAGACTAGGGTGTTTAATTTTATATCGTACCAGCCGAAAAACAGTACGAAATTTAGAAAAACTATACCAGATTTAAATACGGGTCAATACCGAAAATACTTGCTAGTACCAATACTGACTAGTACCAGGAAAAAATAAAAATAATATTTTTTTAAAAGAAAAATTTTGTATTTTACCCTTTTTGGGTTTAAATTAAGTTCAAAATTACACAATATAATATATTTATAGACTATTTTACAAATTTTATAAAATTTAGGGATTGACTTATGATTTTAAAAAATTATTCAAAACAATACTGATATTGACCGATGCCGATACAGTACCATTCTAAACGCAAATCTGGTACCGGTACCGGTATGGCATTTAATACTTAGGTCAAGACCCATGACCTAGACCCATGACTGTGATATCTTGGTAGAAGATATCATGGCCTGGACCCATGGTCATGAGTGCAAGTCATGGATCTAACATTACTAACTTGAAGAATAACCCTCCTCATTTTAAGTCTTCTTCTTGCCTTCAAACACATTAATGAGCCACCCAAGAAGGTTTATGAAATCTTAAGCCATCTCCAAAGGTTTTTACTTAATTTTAAAGGAAAAGAAGGGTTCAAATGCAAAGATTCAAGGATCAAGACAAGGAATTCACATCAACCATCATTAAGCAGTTAAGGAGTAAGCTTGATTCATCATGAGCCTTTCTTTCCCTTTCTCTTTGTTGATTGTTTTTGTGATTCAAATAATAATTAGGAATTAAAATTTTCATTAGGATTTAGGCTTTTATGAGCTTTAGGATGTATTATTATTTTTTATTCTTAATTTAACTTTAAATTTTCATATTTTATATTAGGATTGTTTATGGATTTTAACGACATTATTTACCGAATGTTATGAAAATATAAACGTTAGTTTCAATGCTTTGATTTGTGTATGTTTGATTGGGAGATCATTATATACTTTAGATCATTTTATAACAATACATCTTACATGAAGTCTTAGACATAGGCTTACATAAGATGTTCAGGTTAAATGTGAGCTTAGCCAAAACAATAAATTCCATGGAGCTAGGCAATGCATTCAATCAATAGATTAGGATAGATAGGGATTTTTCCTAGTTTATTGACTTGAATAGGATCACTTAACTCAAGAGAGATAGTGGTTTACACTAGGGGATCTATAATATAATGAATTTGGAAATTAAGTTAAATCAAGATAAATGATGAATACATACAAATCGTAGAGGGATTAATCACCTAAACCTTAGCTTCGTTATTAAGCATTATCCTTTGTGAGTTTGATTAAGCAATTTACTTTTAATTGTTCATTGAATTATAATTATCAAACCAATTAACCAATTTGGATTTTGTCAAGCTAGATAATCTGCGAATTCGACCCTGAACTCACCTTAGCTATATTACATTACGATAAGTATGCTTCCCTAGTTGTCTATTGTGGTATTGTTATTGTGGTTTCTAGGATTATTTTAATTAAAACTTAGGTACATATAGCACGCATCAAGGCTTTTGGCACCATTGTCAAGAACTATGCCATTATTTATTATTTTTCTATTCTTTATTAAACTAGCTTTTTTTTCTTTTGTTTTTAGTTTTTGCTTGTTTAAGTTTTTATTTGTTTTTTGTTTTTTTAATCTTTAATTTTTGTAATTTAATTTTTATTTAAGTACTTTATGTTTCCTTGATCTTTTAGTTGTTTTTACCCTTTTCAGGTTATGTATGTTTCTTGCACAACCTGCAGTCATCTGATTAATCTAGTAGAGTTAGATCCTGAGGTAGAGTGAATGTTTAAGAGAGGTTTAAGAGAGAAGAAATCAGAAGGTAGTGTGAAATCAGAGGTCATAGAGCAACAAATGGATAATATGGAGTGAGAGTTAGGGCCAAGAGTGCAACTTACCATAGGTGATCTTTAATGACCATCTTTATAAGGAATGGAGCCGAGCATACAAAGGCCACGAGTGGAATGTGTGAGCTTTGAGATCAAATCATAAATGATTAAGATGTTACATAACTATGTGCAATTTGATGGACTATTTGATCAAAATCCAAACACTTACATTGCCAATTTTTTAGAAATTTGCAACACTTTTAAGTTAAATGCCATTTTTAAAGAGGCAATTAGGTTGAAATTATTTCCTTTCATGCTAAGAAGTTAAGTGAAGCCCTGGTTGAAAATTCTTGACAAGGTATTTCCCTCTTTCCTGATTAGCAAAATTACATAAAGATATTATTTATTTTTAGCAGTGGGAATAAGAGAACCTCTACGAAGCATGAGAGCATTATAAGGACTTTTTTAGCAAGTGCATTCATCTCAGTTTTGAGTTAGGTGTTAGCTTATGATATCAATGGATTTTCATATGAATTTGATACCAATTTAAGGTACATTGCTCCCAATTTGATGTTAAAGTGTTTAATTATCTTTAGAATTAATATACATAGCTTAAAAGTGAATAAAACAAGAGAATTTGTTGCAAATTTTGAATTTCAAGAGTTAAATGGTGATAGCTATCACCCCACCGTTTAACTATCAAGAACCTACGTCTTGCTTAATCTGGAGACTTAAATGTGAGGGGTTAAATGATGTCATTGTACTCCTTGTCAAGTGTCGTTTAAGTAGTAGTTGAGATCTTTCCAACTAGTTCTTTAATTCTGATTGGTTGCAACTTATCCCCTTGCTCCAGACATATTTATTATGCTCTAGAGATGATTTTCACATTAACTAACACTAGATTTATGCAAAGAACTTAAATTTAGTTATAGCTTTTCTCTTTTCTTCCTTTAGGTTAGGTTTCTTTTCCAACTTTGTTTTTTTTTCATTTTCAGGTTGTATTTAAGGATTCCAAGAGTTTGTTAAGTTGATTAAAGGATTTCCAATAATATTATCATTGGCCAGATCGCAGATGGTATGAGCTAAAAAAGGTAAGTTATGAATAGGAAAACCACAATGAATCACATCAAGAATCCTATGCTTCTAATCATTCACTTTACCCTGATTATTCATGGTGAAATTTATATCACTTTGAACCTTCTTTTGCACCTTGTCAATCATCCCATTCCCAATGTCATCTTGATCCTTATCCTAGCCAATCTTATGAACCTTCTTTTGATCGAGAGGCTAGAATGTTAACACTAATAAAAATAAAAGATCTAACAAGGGAGCTCAGGAAAATGCATTCAATTGTAAAAGAAAGCATGGTTAGGGATAAGGTTATTTTAGAAATGCAATTAGAATCCTAAATGGAGTAGTCAGAAAGAACAATTAGAGAATTTTCTCCATTTTAAATGTATGATCCTCTTGCATTAGAATCAAATGAGTTCACCACTTTTAACATGTATAATTGTGAACAGGAATTATCAATTTCATTAGAAAAGAATGATAGTGGTATTTTTTAATGCATTAATGATGTCATAACTCTTAAAAATGATGGAATTTTGAATGAAGCAATAGATAAGTCTATGGTTGACATAGGTAATGTTAAGGAAGACCATACGCATGAATTAGAAAATCATGACTTAGAAACCATTAAATTTCTCTAAGATGATGTGATTGATGTCGTAAGTGGACATAAGTAGAAGCTTATAGATGAATCCAAGGAGTATGAGCTAGAATATGATGATATGGTTGATAAAATTGATGAATTAATGGAAAATAAAGTACTAATTGAGAGCATTGATTTTCTAGGTGTGTCTACTTTTAATCTTAGGTTGAAAGTAGTCATTCTTACATTTTTACCATAGTCCTTTGTTAAGGTTAAGAGTCATGCATTATTTTTCTTAAAGGATATAAATTGTTATGCTTTTAGATACATACTTAAAGGTGTAGGAACAATTGGAACTCTGACTTGAAAATAATGGATCAAATTAGTTAGATGATGAGCTAAAATTTAGATTAAAGATTCCCTAAATTCAAGATCCAACTAAAATACCTAAAAGAATCGCTTATTGGGAAGCAACTAAACCTTAAAAGTAGAATTTAATATGTTTTAGTGTGTTTGCTTTTTTGTGTTTTTTTCCCACTTTTTTGCTCCTTAACATTCTTTTATTATCCTTAATGGAGTATGGTTGTTGTTTTGGTTTCTGATGCTTTAATCATCTTTTTGATGGAATTATAGGTGTTATAACAGATAATTTATCCAACCTTATGTTTTTCGAAGTTAATGTACAATTCAACATATCTTAAAGCAATATCATTTTTAGTTCAGGTGCTTTCTATTCATTTTTTGCTCATTATTGTGTTTTCTTATTATTTTATGAACATTAGAGATCAATGTTTAATTTATGTGTAAGGAAGGAATAGAATGACTTAGATTGTTATCACACTTATGCTTATCTTTTCTTAAATCACATCATTTTATCATATTTTTTAAAATAATTTGTAATTTGTAGAAATTTTTTTATTTTTATGCATATTTTTGGGCTTTTTTCCTTTTTTTTTCATTTATTATGCCTTTTTTAGATGTTATATGGTTTTAAATTTCTTCATATTTTAGATAATGATACCTTATGATCGTTATGAAATTCCATGTCAAAATAGCACATTTTTAAAGACAAATGTACTTTCTTTTAAACTATATCTTCAGTTTATTTAATTAATTAAATTCAAATTCAAATTCAAGAAAAGAAATGTAAATAAGTGAGCCAGTTTTATTCACTCTGCTGGCTTTAAACTAATTGGTTGAAGTTTATGGGTGGTGCTAGTAGCTAGTTGATGTGATGTGATTCAATTATGTAACGGGAGTTATTCATTAAAAAATGTTTATCTTAGCGTAAAAGGATTGAGTGACACCTTAACTAAGCTTCAAAATGCTCATATTTTTTATTCATGTTTTGTTTTAAATGAATAAAGGATGTTTGATTGTTTTGACAGATAATACATCTTGCTTTAGTATTATTCATTTTGCTTGTAGAATTAAAGTTGTGATCTAGATTGAGTTTGAAGAAATTTGAATTAATTTGAAGTTGTTTGTGACTTGATATGCTTAATTGGCTATATAACATGTTTTAGGTTCATTATGCTTGAAAACCTAAGGAAATCTTTCCAATGATGTTGTTTGATAAGGAAAATTTTCCAATGATGTTGTTCGATAAATTAAGCAAGTTTTTCTATGCTTATAAGTCATTTTGAACTTGATGATGGATTGATTTGCTTGAGGATAATCAAAATGCTGTGTGTGTGTGTGTGTGTGTGTTAGGGGGTTATTAGCTTATGATTTCAATGCATTCTATATTAATTTGACGCCAATTTAAGGGAAATCACTCCTAATTTGATGTTAAAGTGTTTAATTGTCTTTGAAATTAATATACATTACAGTTGGAAGTTTAAAAGTGAAGAAAATCAAGAATTTGCTAAAGAGTTTCGCATTTCAAGAGTTAAATGACAGTAGCTATCACCCTATCATTTAACTATTAAGAACCTGCATTTTGCTTAATCTGGAGACTTAAATATGGGGTGTTAAATGGTGCTGTTTTACTCCTTATCAAGTGTATCGTTTTAGTCCTTGTCAAGTTCCATTTAAGTAGCAATTGAGCTCTTTCCAATTGGTTCTTCAATTCTAATTGGCTGCAACTTATCCACTTGCTTCTAGTTTGCTCTAAACATATGTATTGAGCTCTAGAGATCATTTTTTCATCAATTAACACTATATTTAGGTACAGAATTCAGATTTAGTTTTAGTTTTTCTCTTTTCTTCCTTTAGGATAGGTTTCTTTTATGTTCTTCTTTTCTAGATTTTTTTTGACATTTTTAGGTTGTATTTAAGGATTTCAAGAGTTTTTTAAGTTGATTGAAGGTTGTCTAATAATTTGGAACATCATTTGGTGGAATCTAAACCCTTCGTTCACTTATTTCTTACTCTTTGTTCATATATGTTCAAGAAATGTGGTTTAATGCTAGATCCAAGTTTTCTTGCATATGTATGATGTTTTAATTTGAATTTATGCTAAGTATAAGTTCTTAAATGGATTTATTGAGTTTTATAACATGATTGGATCATAATATTTTTTTTATTTGAGCTCTTAATGCTCGTTTTAAGTTGGCCACTTAAAATAAGATGCCAAATAGTTAAGTAGAGGACCAATCGCTTAATTCATTGAAAACATCAGTAATCAACATGAATTTAATCAATACATGACCTTGATTGATTAATCATGAGAATACTATTCTTAGAACGTGTCATTTCAGGATTAGAACTTACTTCCTATGGCTATAGGTGGACTAAACCATGGAATAGGAATGTTAGAGAAAAGACATTGACTTGATCATAGCTTTGTATTGATTTAATGAAGACTCTATATTAGAAATTCCAATTTTCCATAACTCAATGAAGTCATTTAAAGCCTAATCCTTAACTAATTAATCAATTGGTAATCGTTAAGCAATTTGGAATTCATTGCAAAGTTGGAAGCTTTAGTTTAGTTTAGTTGCCTTAACTTTAATTAATTTTTAATCTTGTACTCTCTAGATAATTTTAATCTAAGTAACCTAGTATTGCTAACTTTTCCCTGTGCATTAGACATTCCAAAATCCTAAAAATACTCTACTTTATTACTTGTTGATTGGTATACTTATCATATCTGTTAATTTTGAAATCATTATGAATTATTTGATAATTAATGGAGAATAAATTTAGACTAAACTAACCAATAGTCTTATTTTCATTACAAAGCAGCTAATAGATTCATCATCTAGAGGCACTATCAGCTTCAAGACTCCTAAGCAATTACAAGAATTGATCAAGAACATAGCCATTAATGCCTACTAGTGGGGAGCGCAAGATAGGAGCCTAAATCTATTGGACGTGCACGCATCATAGATGAAATAGCCTCATTAAAAGCCAAGGTGGAAGCCCTTACAAGGAAACTAGACAATATAATGGTTGCATCTACCTCACATCAAGTTATGACTTGTGATTTCTGTAGAGGTGGCCACGCCAACCATGAGTGCCAATCGGTTGAAGTTGGAGTATAGGCAGAGTAAGTACACTACATTAGTAATCGTTAATCAAATCTTTATAGTAATATGTACAGCCCTAGGTAGCTTAATCATCCCAATTTCTCCTGATGAGCTCAAGGTCAATAAGGTCAAAACTGCCCCCTAGTTTTCAACCTTAGTAGCAATCTCACAAGAAACCTATGTTAGAGGAGCTACTCATCAATTATATTACCACCACAGATGCCCGTTTTCAAGATATCAAAGCATCTATGAAGAATCTAGAAAACCAAGTAGGCCAACTTGCTAAAATCATTTTAGAGAGACTACCAAGTGCTCTACCTTGTAATTCTGAAAATAACCCAAGGGAGCAAGTGCATGTGGTATTCTTAGACGTAGAGGAGGATTTTATAAAGTCGCTATACTAAGAAAAGAGAAAAGATAAGAAATACAGAAGGGGTTAGGTGAAGAGAACACAAGTGAGCCATCATATTCGATTTATGATGAAACAATTGGACATTAGAGGAGCATTCAGGTATTTGCTTGGACCCCATCAAAAAATGAATGCTAACACTCATTTAGTTAATTCTCTTTTGCAGGAATAGAAGAATGTAAGGTTTGTAAGTGAGGCACTTGCTACCAAGAAAAAAAAAAGAGTTCAATGATGACGATGAGCAAGGATTGTGCTGCTATTATCGTAGACAAGCTACCATAGAAACTAAATGACCCATGGAGCTTCTCAATCCCCTGTATTATTGGTAGTCTTAAATTGAATAATGCATTAACAAACTTAGGGGTTGGTATCAATCTGATGTTCAATAAACTATTCATGAATTAGGATTAAGAATCACGAAACCTACTAGAATGAGAAAATAGTTGGAAAATATAGGGGTGTTGTTAAGGATGTCTTGGTCCAAGTTGATAAATTTATTTTCCTTTTTGATTATATGATTCTAGACGTAAAGGATGAGGAAGAGATTCCTTTAATTCTTAGTAGACCTTTTCCAACCACCTCAAAAGTTTTCATTAGTATTTTGGAGAAGAAGTTAGCACTTAGTATTTATAAGACTTAGTTTCTTTTCTTTTCATATGTTATTTTTCTTTTTGTCCTATCTTGATCTGATCTTTAAATTAGCTTGTGCTTTAGCATTATTCTTCAGGTCTCCATCGCAAGCTTTGGATCATCACCTTCTATAATATGGACACAACTTCAAGTCTTCATCATCATGTCTTGCATTGTACTTCATTATCCAAAAGAGTGTTGTTTTACTTACCTTCCCTCACTTTTCATACACTTTACTTATTTTAGGTTCTCCAAATTAAGAATAATTTTGTTAAAGTGTTGGGGGTGGGATATTGAATATGACACAATTTTTCATATATCACCATACTTAATTTTTTAGGAGTCCAATGGTAATGACTTGAATTTTCCATTTTGAATGACTAAGATTAAGTTTATTTTCATTTATACCATTTTATTTTCATCAATTTTATTGATAAGGTAAGTACTAAACAGTTCTTGATTAATTTTTGACTAAAAAGTTTTCTTTTCTTCTTTTTGTTTCTTTGTGATTTTCTTGTGATTCTAGGCACCCTTTATTTTTAATGTCAAATGTCTAATGTGGTTCTCTATAGGCTATTGTGTGAATTTGGAATAAGATGTATTTTTAGTAAACAAAGAGTATACTTGTGATTAAATTAAGTAAGCAAACACTCACTCCGCTAGCTTCATATCGCTAAAAAGGGCAAAGTGTATGAGTGGAGCTAGTAGCCATTTTTAGTTTTTACCTAGACGAGCAAGCAAGGGTGTTTATGACAAAATATTCACCTTCATGTCAAAAGGCCAAAGGACATTGTAAACAAGTTGAAAAAGGGTAATTGAGTTGAGTAACCAGAGAAAATTATGCCAAAATGTTTGCCCTTGCTTCATAAGACAAGGTGAACCCTCAAATTTCTCCAAAAATTATAAATTGAGCTACACGTTGCATTGGTAATGATTTCCTTGAACAAGTTACATAGTGATCCTTATGTAACTTCATAAATGTTTGATGTTGTGCATTGAAGGTTGCCTAATTACTAAATATGTGAATGAATGTGTTTTAACTAAGTTTTTGTCATAAGAATGGATGTGATATGTAATCTAAATTAAAAGCATTGATTGATTTTTTTTGTGATCAATTACTTCTTAACTCTTGATTGATTTTATTTTAAGTAGAAGTTTAAGTTGTTAATTAAGGACAAGCAACAATTTAAATGTGAGAATATTTGATATCACCTTATTTAGACACCTATTAGGCATGCTTTATAATTATTATCCTAGGTTTAAGGATGAATTCCATATGATTTAGGAACATATTTGGTTATTCTTGAAAAAGGTGTTGTTTAAGTTGCTTTGGATGATTTTTTTTAATGTTTTGTAGGATTTTGTTGAGCATTTCAATCCAATTTTTGGAACTAGATGGGTTTGGAATCAAATTGGGGACTTAGAGTATTTTTTATGAAGTCTCACCCCAAATTTCAAGGTCATATGATAAACCATGAAGAAGTCATCAAGAGAAGACTAAGAGAAGCTCAAACAAGAACTAGCTTTGGTATAGGTGATCTGGTTAAACATTAGATGCATTTATGGAGCTTAAATTGTTATAGGGTTGATTTGGATGCACGAACATCATCTTAGGAAGCTCCATATCAAATTTAATGACCATCAAATGAGCACAGAAGGAGTTAGAGTAGAAAAACGTGAAGAGAGGTAAAAACTACCTTTCATCATCAAGGAGCAAGATTGATTCATTATGAGCCTTTCTTTCCATTTCTATTTGTTGATTCTTTTATGATTAAAAAAATGATTAGGAATTAAACCTTTCATTAGGATTTGGGTTTCCATGAACTCTAAGATGTAGTATTATTGTTTGCTCTTGATTTAACTTTAAATTTCTAGATTTTATGTTAGGATTGTTTATAGATTTTAATGACATTTTTTATCAAATATGATGGAATTG
>JAOXYD010210359.1:0-20376 GCA_028565735.1 Pinacopodium congolense
TATATATATTCTCATGTGTAACACCCCTCCTCTATATAAATATATATCTCTCCCATATTTTCTCCTTATTTTCATTTAAACCCTATTAAAAGTTACTCTTCATATTCTCAACCTCTCCACTAATTCTTTATCGTTGGTAACTTAAATTGGCAAATTTCATAAACCAATTTCTTCCTCTCGTTGAAGCTACCCACTATACTCGTTTCATCCTTTCATATATAAGAATCATCATAAAAATCTAAGATAAGAATCGACGAAAAGCTCAAAACTTTAATCTGCCACTTTTAGTAGTCGTCGTAGGCCCGCACCACCTCCAATCAACTCTCCTCGACACCAAGAACAAAATATCTATGGTCTTGTCACCAACTATCACTCGGATTGTTGCCAATTAACGAAAAAAAAGGGTTAAGGTTCTGAATGGTTTTTCTTTAATTAGTTGCAATCCAATGAGAATTTGAGAGTATTGCTTCAATAAATTTGTTCTACTCATCAAGTGCTTTCAATTGATATAAAAATTATTGAATTTTGTGATTGAAAATTTTCTAATGACTAGATGGAATATTCCAGTGATCAGAGGAATATTCTAATCACTGAAGTTACTGTTTTAGTGACCCTTTTGATAACTTTTTTTCAGAAAAATTTCTAAAAATTCTATAAATTATACTGATAATTTTTTTCAAGAATTGTATTGAAATTCTCAATTATTTACGAATTAAAAACTACATAAATTTTATACCAAAATAAGAGTAATGATTGAATTAGATAATTGGGTTCCTTAGTAATTAAAATGAGGCTTAGGTTGTTAATTAAGTCTAAAAACTCCTATAACATTGATCGAGATATTTTTATCCTATTTAATAGGTACGTTAGAGTGACATCTGCATCGTAAGGTTTAAACAGGTGAGTATATCTATCATATAAATTCATATATACTATTTGATACAATATTTGTATCAACCCTCAAATATAGTTCAATTCCTATATGGATAATGACATGTTAGAATGCATATTCATATTCCTATATTATGCGTATGGTTATATATGATACATACGTATATACATATAATTGTGCATCCATTTTATTATGAAGTCTACATAAATATTATCAAGATATCTTCATGGATACATTTGGTCTTGGATACTTAAGATATAATGCATGTAGACATGATGATCATTGCATAAATGAGTGCTTACTTGTGAAATTGTGTGATTGATAGGATGGATTATGTGTTTAATGTGTTGTTATATGATTATCGAGCAGAAAAATTCTATAAGACGTGTCACTTGATGGTATGCATCATGATCAAATGTACACTAATTATGATTATGAGAGTTTCTATGTTTTATGATATTGAGATATGGTATGAACCGATCTAGGTTGATACTTGGCTCCTGATTGGGTCATTATTTATTATATTTATTATTGATATGATTTTAACTTTGGATGAAATGAGTGAAAGCCGGTGTATTGGTGATGTTGGCTCTCCAGAGTACTTTTTGGATTAATAGAACCTTATGACTATATGAGTATAGGAGTATTGCTGAGTTTTTGGTGATGTTTAGCTTCTTATAGCCATTCGAGATTTAATATTATGAGGATTTACTCTTGGAAACTATAGTCCTATAGATATTTCTTCTCTATAATTATTTGTGTATTTGTTGTGATTTAATATGTAGCATGTCTATATCCATAATTTTAGTATGAGTGCATTATTGTAAGTGTGTATGGCATTGAGTTTTGTAGGGTGATATGAGCTTACTCAATAAGGTCATACTTGTTTACTTTTTTTTTTTCAGATCAATTGCCTCCAACTTTGTAGCAGTGGTATTCGAGATGTGTTGGCTGTAGCCTACTTACTTTTACATATGTTTTTCATTTATTTTGCATCTATATTTGTACTCCAGCATCCACAGTGGCATGATTTAGTGTGTTGAAAATTTTCATTCTAGCGTATACTAACGTTATTATATCTCTATTATGTATTGCATTGTTATTATGTGTATTGTATTATTATTCATTTTTCTTTAATTTTGAACTTATTTTTGTTGTTAATACCAGGCTTATGTGTGATATGAGGATTTCGGTCACGTGCTTGTTTTGGGTCATTTCAAAATTGATATAATAGCTTAGGTTACGAATTTACGGTATAGGATATTATTTTATTTGTTATTGCAAACACATAGGAACTTAATTCATCTCTAAAGTAACTCCTTTATTCAAAATGAGTATCTATTCTAATTGGTGATACTAACTATTCTTTTACTTTAGTTTTTAACATGAATAAACACATTTAATTTATCATTCGACTTGATCAGGAGGCTCATGATGAGGCTTCAGCCTAAGATAAGACGCCTATCCCCACAACTTCAATTGGGAGCATGGTAGACATAGGACGACTAAGACTTGAGAGGCATTTGTGGAGGAGCTAAAGGTGTCACAGAGAGTTTCTGAAGCACCTGAATTTAACATGAAAGTGTTCCTAACAAGGATAGAAGCTAACAAAGTTATGGTCTAGGACTCAATAATGATGATGAAATAGCAGATGATGATGATGCAGTAACAATAGTAACAATAATCAATTCTACCACCAATTGTAGCCTTAGAATAAGAGAGTTCAGATATGCAACTCTCTATGTTATATTCGAGATTTTGTCTGATAGAGTTCGACGGAACTAGATTTAGGAAGACTATTGAGTTTCTCAATGAGGTAGAGATATAAGGTAGGAGGCTACACTATTTTGATACACAACTAGTAGATTTGGTGGATATGTCCTTAAAAAGGGTAGCTAAGGATTGCTATTGAGACTATATCCTTTCATATCTAAGTGTAGTGACTTAATCACATTGTAAGGCGAGTTTTAACCATAAACATATGGAATTATTCAGATTCACACCTGAAAAAGGTAATAGTAGTAGCAAGCAAAGTTTTAGACGTAGTAGCTTGGGCTCAGCATCCTCCATTTTCCAGTAGTATGGTATGATGCATCAGGGTTTATGCTATTTATCACTTGATGCCTATTACAGATATGGTTAGTACGGGCATCCAATCATGAATTGCCTAGTAATGGCATATAAATAGTCCTTTTCTAGTATGAATTAGTCTCCATTTTAGTAGTTTGGTGGTTAGTAGGGACAAGGTTTTGAAGGGAGGCACTCAGGATGTAGATTTGGAGGTTGCAGTTAGGAAAAACATTCTAACTCTGAACAGGCAGGTTGTGGTCAAGTCAAGGTGTTCATTCTCACCCTTTAATATGCACAGGCTTTAAATGTAATGGTATTAAATATCCTTCTTATCTATGGGTTAGAAGCTATGGTTTTAATAGATTTGAAAATTACCTATTCTTTTATGTCACCTAATTTCACTATGAGACTAGAAATAATACTAGACATAATGGAAGAATCCTTGTTTATATCCATAGCTCTTAATGATGTCATAGAGGTGGACTTGATTTATCACTCATGCCTTATAGAGCTTGATGGTAGGACATTAGTAGCTAATCTTATGGTGGTGCTAGTTGTGGAATTTGATGTGATATTAGGGATGGACTAACCATTTAATCATTACGTCACCCTGAAATATAGAGAGAAGAAAGTAGTGTTTGAATTTTTGGTGACGTAGAGTTTATTGCTTTGAAGGAGATAGAAAGACCATTCCATCCAATATAGTTTCAATGTTAGTGGCTAACAAGATACTCGTATAAGGGTGTCAAGGATTTTGACCTTATTTAAGGATTCATCTGTAAAAAGTAATAGCCTCTAAAGTATTTGAGTTGTCCAAAATTTCCAAATGTGTTTCCTGAGGAGTTATTTGGGTACTTCTAAAAAAAGAAATTGAATTCTATATTGATTTAGTACATGGTACAAATTTGATCTCCATATCTTTATATAGAATGACACCTTTAAATTTAAAGGAATTAAAAGAATAATTGTAGTATTTGTTAGATAAAGGCTTCATTAAACCTATCACACCATCATGGGGGGCGTTGGTACTATTTGTAAAGAAAAAGGATGATTCTCTCCAATTGTATGTTAACTATAAGTAGTTAAATAAGATGACCATCCATAATAAGTATCTATGACCTCAAATTGACAAGCTATTTAATTAAATTCAAAGATTGACCTAAGATCTGAATATCATTAGTTGAGAATCAGATGGAAAGATGTACCTAAGACTACCTTTAGGACTTAATAAAAACATTATGAATTTTTAGTAATGTTTTTTGGCCTTACAAATACTATAGTAGTTTTCATAGATACTATGAATAGAGTGTTCATGCTATTTTTGGATAGATTTATGATTGTCTTCATTGATGAACTTTTAGTATATTTATAAACTGATACGAAGAATTCTTAACATTTGAAAATGATATTGCAGGCACTTCAAGAATATCAACTGTATGCCAAATTCTCAAAGTGTAAATTTTGATTCGAGAGTGTCATGTTCTTAGGATATGTGGTATCTAAAAAATAGACTATAAATGGACCTAAAGAAGGTGGAAACTATGACAAACTAGGAAATACTAAAGACAATGATAGAAGTATAAAGCTTTTTGTGATTAGAAAGCTTCTACCGAAGATTTTTTTAAGATTTTTCTAAGATAGCAGTCTCGTTGATCCGATTGATGCAAAAGATGTCTAATTTGATTGGTCTGATGCTTATGAGGAAAGCTTTTAGAAGTTAAAAGAGTGTTTAACTATAGTACCTGTACTGGCTTTACCAACGGAAGGTAGGGAATTTCAATTATATTGTGATGCTTTGAAAGTTAGCCTAAGATGTATGTTAATGTAAAATGGTAGGTTGATTTCTTATACATCTAGGCAATTGAAAAAGCATGAAAAAAATTACCTTACTCATAATTTATAAATCATAGCAGTGATATTTGCCTTGAAAGTTTGGAGACATTATCTATATGGTGAGACATAAGAGATTTACATGGATCACAAGAGTCTAAAATATTTATTTTAATAAAAGGATTTGAATTTAAGGAAAAAAAAGGTGGATAAAGCTACTAAAGGATTATGATTGCATAATTCAAAATCATTTTGGAAAGGTGAATCTCGTAGTAGATACACTAAGTAGGAAGTCCTTAGGTAGTTTAGTACATATTGTAGTAGAGAAGAGAGTTTTAACTAAGAGCTATATGATATGATGGATCAAGGTGCTCAGTTTCAGATTCTGGAGGATTATTTGCTAGCATTAGAGTGAGATTAGTATTGTTAAATAGGATCAAGGTTGCTCAGGGTCAAGATCCTAATTTTTTAAAAACTAATGTATGAAGTTTGGGAAGGGCATTGCATAGATTTTGAAATCGATGAAGAAAGAATCCTAAGAATAAATGGGAGATATTGTGTTTTAGATGTAGAGAACTTGAAGGATGAGATTTTAGAGGAAGTACATTATGTGGCATACAATGTAAATTTAAGTTTTATCATGATGTACCATAATATTAGATACATGTATTGGTGGGATGATATAAAAAGGATGTTGTATGTCTCTAAATGATGGATGAGTCA
Organism: Pinacopodium congolense; assembly: GCA_028565735.1. Classification (NCBI taxonomy): domain Eukaryota; kingdom Viridiplantae; phylum Streptophyta; class Magnoliopsida; order Malpighiales; family Erythroxylaceae; genus Pinacopodium; species Pinacopodium congolense. Next base: position 5,516 of record JAOXYD010210359.1, read on the forward strand.
ATAAGTAAAGCTGAGCATCAAAGGCCCAAAGACAAGTTACAACCACTGCTAATTTTTAAATGGAAACGGGAAAGAATCATAATATATTTCATGGTTAGCCTATCTTATACAAGGAATGGATGCAATTCAATTTAGGTGATCGTAGATAAGTTGACTAAGTCAATACATTTGCTACGCATAAAAACTTCCTACTTAATGTCCAAGTGATATCAAGCATATAGTATGCCTCTACTAGTTCCTGTGTCGATAGTTTATCACCGAACATCACAATTCGTCTCTCGATTCTAGAGGAAATTATAGGAGGTTTTGGGCAATAGATTGGATTTTAGCACAATCTTTCATCCTCAAACTGATGGACAGTCTGAGTGGATGATTTATATCTTAGAAGATATGCTGAGGATGTGTGTGATAGAATTTGGTGATAGTTGAGATTTACATGTACTTTTGATTAAGTTTGCTTATAATAGTAGCTGCCATAATAGTATTGGGATGGCACCTTATAAGGCAATGTATGGACGAAAATTAATAAAGATTGATTAAGGTCACCAATATATTGGAAGGAAGTAGGTGAGGGGCAGTTGGATGACCCATAATTAATCAAGATAGCATCAAACAAGATTCCATTAATCAAGTAAATATTAGAGATAACATTCAGCAGAAAAAGTAAGTAAGTATAATTCTAAGCTAGAGATTTCGTATTTCTAAAGGTATCTCTAATGAAAAGTGTAATAGGGTTTGAAAAAAGAGGGAAATTATCTCTAAGGTATATTGAACCTTACAAGATAATAGAGAGGGTTGGAAATATGGCATACCAATTAGCATTACCTTTAGATATAGCCTAAGTCTACTTAGTATTTCACATTTCTGTACTTCACAAATACATTCTTGATCCTTGTCATGTACTCTAGCTGTAGAGTGTGGAGATGAGCGATTACCTCACCTACAAGGAGGAGTCGGTGGCTATCTTAGATTCTCAAGTGCGTTAATTTTGATAAAAAAAATTCTCATGGTTAAAGTTTTAAGGAAAAATGGCAGCGCCAATGATTACTTGGTAGACAAAGTGAGAGATAAACAAATTGTATCCGTATTTGTTTCCTAATTAGAGATTTGCTATAAAAATTTGAGGAAGATTTTGTTCTTTTTTGTAGGGAGGCGAGAATGTAACACCCCTCCCTATGTAATTATATCTCTCTCCTATATTTTCTTCTTATTTTCATTTTAACCCCTATAAAAATTACTATTCATGCTCTTACCTTCTCTACTTATTCTTCATCACCGGTGACTTAAACCGGTTAACCTTGTATACTAATCTCTTCCTCTCATCGAGTCCATCACAACCACATTAATTTCATCCTTTTATATCACTGGAATCATTATAAAAATCAAAGATAATATTCGATGAAAAGCTCAAACCTTTGATTTATTGCCTCTAGTGGTTGTTGTCGGTCACCACTACCACCATTCAACTCTTCTCGATGCCAAGAGCAAAAGTCTTACAATCTCATCATCAATTGCCAGTTGGATCGTTGTTAATTGACAGAAAAAGAGATTAGGGATTGAAAAGTTTTTGGGTGATTAGTGGAATATTTTAGTCTTTGGAGTTACTATTTCAGTGATCTTTTTGATGACTTTTTTAGAAAATTTTTCAAAAATTCTATAAATTATGCTAATCATTTTCCCTTAAAAATTATAGTGAAATTCTTAAGAGTTTATGAATTAAAAATCATGGAAGTTTAAGCAATAAGAGAAGAAATGACCAAATTGTATAATTGGATTAACTTAACAATTCAAATGAGGCCTAGGTTATTAATTAAGCCTAATATTAGGTTGTTAATTGAGCCTAATAACTCTTATAACACTAATTGAGATATTTTCTTTCCTATTTAATAGGTAGTTAGGAGTGGAATCTGCACCGTAAGGTTTAGATAGGCGAGTACATCTATCAGGTAAGTTTATATCTACTTAATAATACAATATCTAAACTAGCCCTTGAATATAGTTCAATGTTGGTATGTACAATGACATTTTGGAATGCAGATCCATATTCCTATGTTGTGTGTATGGTTATACACACACACACACACACACACACACACACACACACACTAGTTGTGTATATATATATATGGTATATATGTATATAAATATAATCGCGTACCCCTTTTATTATGAAATCTATATAAATATTATCAAGATATCTGAGCAAATATGTTTGGGCTTGAGTACTTAAGACATAATGCATATATAGATGATGATCATTATATAACTAAGTGCTTACTTGTGAAATTATATGATTGATAGGATGGATTATGCATTTGATGTATTGTTATGTAATTATTGGGGGAGGGGTGATTTTGTAGGAGGTGCCACTTGATGGATATGCATAAAGACCAAATGCACCTTAGTTATGATTATAAGAGTAGCTATGCTTCATAGTATTGAGATATGTTATGGACCGATCATGGTAGATTCTTAGCTGTAGATCAAGTATTTATTTATTTTGTTTATTATTGATATGATTATGACTTTGGACATAATAAGTGAGGGCTAGTTTCTACGTGATGCTTGACTTCTATAGCCCCTTTTTGACTAAGAGTCTCTTATAACTACATGAGTATAGGAGTATGGCTGGGCCATTGGAGATGCTTAACTCCTCGTTGCCATTTGAGGTTTAATATTGTGAGAATTTACCTTTGGAGACTATGGTCTTATAGATATTCCTTCTCTACGATTATTTGTGTATTTGATATGATTTGATATGCAGTATGTTTGTGTTCATAATTTTAGTATCAGTGCATTGTGGTATGTGGGCATGACTTTGGGTATTATAGGTGGTATAAGCTTATTCAGTAACATCTATCATGTATTGTGTTAAATGTATTTCTTTTGGTGTACACTAATGTTATTGTATCTTTATCATGTATTATACTGTTCTTATGCATGTTGTATTATTATTCATTTTTCTTAGATTTTGAAGTTATTTTTGTAGTTAGTAATAGGTTTACTTGTGATTTAAAGATTTTGATCCTCGAGTTTCACATACTAGTCATGTGACTTTTTTAGGTTGTTACATCAAGGAAGAGTGGAAGTATTATTTTCAATGTTTGAAACCTTTCGTGAAGCTCTCAACATATAATCATCTTCCAACCACTATAATTTCATCGTCCGAATATTATTTTTATGATCTAGGACTATATGGAAAGCTTTTAAGATGCCTTATCACTCTTTAAACTCGTTTTTCCAAAATTGACCTAGAAATTTTAGAACCTTTAGGTAAGTATTCACTCTTCACTTTCTAGCCATTTTAAAGCCAAATCGACACCACCACCATTTCTAACAGCTACAAAAGCATAGGAAAGAAGGGAGGTTTGATGGTGATCCATTTGTTTTTACAGTAAACAGAAATGGTGTTTTTGAGCTTTGGAGTTTTGATCGTCACAAACTCGAAGGAGTTTTAATATGAGACTAGCGCCATTGGATTCCTAGAGGCGATCTCGTCATTTTTGGGCTACTTAGGTGACCAATCGTTGCTGGGATACTCCATGCGCTGCCATGATTGGTGATTTTTTTATCAGCCTAAAAATGCTCTAAAATATTTTTAAAATTTTTTATAAATTATATGGATTAATTTTTAGGGATAACAGTCAGTTAAATAATTAAGTTTTTGATTTTTTTCAGTTAGGTGATCAAGTTTTCAAAATTTTCAATTGAGTGATTAACATTTGAAAAGTTAATTAGTTGAGAGAAAAAATTTAACGTCGTTAGTCATTGACCCAACTTGACCTGACTTGACTTGACAATCTTGATTCAAACTAGCCTACTCTAACTTTTTTTTACCTCTTCTGATTAATTTTTTAAATGTTAATCACTCAATTGAAAATTTTTTTAAATCTTAGTCACTTAACTGAAAAATGTGAAAATGTTAGATTAATAATCTATTTAAAATTTTTTAATATAGATTCATCTCATAAATGAATATTTTACATAATATTTATAAATATTTTTAAAGTATTTAATTATTATTAAGTAAAAATAATATTAATAAAATTTAAAATGTGTTATTAAAACAATACATGTAAAATAATAAGTATAATTCACAATAGAAGATTAAGATAATAATTATCAGTAAAATTATTTAAAGTGACTTTTATAATATTTTTAAAATAGATTTTTATTGAATTTTTATATAATTTAAGTTCAGTTTTTATATTTTTAAACTTGCTTTTAAAATTAAACTTTATTTATAGATTTATCTTTAAACCTCACAATCTTTATTTTTGAACTTATTTATATAAGAAAATAGTTAATCACTCAATTAAAAATTTTAAAAACTTGATCACCTAATTGAACAAATCTCAAAATTTTAATAACTTAATTGACTGTTAACCTTTAGTTTTTATAACCATGACATAGTGAAATTCTTAATATTTTGTTAATTAAAAATTACGAAAAGTTTAGGTAAAAATCAGATAAATAAAGAATTGCATAATTAGATCACTTTAGCAAACCTAATGAGCCCTAGATTATTAATTAAGCCTTATAAATGTCATTTATTGGAATATTCCTTTACTATTTTCTAGGTATGTCTAAAACGGAACCAACATCACGAGGCTCAGATAGATAAACATGTCAATCATGTATGTTTATATCTACTTATTGATACAGAATCCGTACCAATCTCTAAACATGGTTCAATATTAGACACATGATGACATGTTTAGTTAAGAGGTATGTTAATACCTACATTTATACTATATGTGTGTGTATATGCGTGTGTGCGCGCGCGCGCTTGTGTGTAGCCACCATTGCAAAGTCTATGTGATTATTATTATGATATTTAAGTATATGCATAGGGTAGGGTACTTATGGCATACTACATGCATTTATAATGATCTTTGTATGACTGAGTGCTTGCTTGGTTAAATTCCATGATTGATAATTGTATTATGTTCTTGATAGTGATTGTAGAGTAGGAAAACTATAAAGGATATGCTACCTGATGGATCTGCATCAAGACAAGATATGTAATAATTGTGATAATGAGAGATGTCATATTTCATGATACTAAGACATGTTACAAAGTGATTTTGGTTGATGCTTGGCTCTTAGTCGGGACTTGATGTGATATGTTTATTATTGAAGTGCCTGTGTTTTAGATGTATTAAGTGAGGGTTGGTCTGTCAGTGATGCTTGACTTCCCTCAACCCCTTTGGACTAAAAGATCTTTATGAATATTTAAGTTTAAATATATGACTAGGTTGTTAGTGATGCTTAGCTTTTCATAACTATTGGAGATTTAGTATTGTGAGGATTCATTTTTGGAGACTAGGGTCCTATTGATATTTCTTCTTCATGAATAGTTATGCATTGTATGTGAGTTTTCATGCATTATAGTCACAGTTTTTTAATAGGGTTTAAGTTTCAAATATTGTTTACTATTAAATAATCAAGCCTATATTAAGATTAACAAATGGAAAAACATGAACATTGAGAATGATTTAGCGGTTAAGTCACTAAAATCAACTCTTTAAAATGAGAGGGGTTATTATAATTTTTTTAAAGAATTAGGTGGTAAAATTCATCTGTTTAACAAGGATATCAGGAACAAAATGCAAGAATGGAGTTAAATTTAGTGTTTAGATACTTTAATGTGTAGTCCTTTTGAAGCTTTTATTAAAGCCTTATTGACTTATTTAGGATCATTTTTAAACTTGTATGAATTAAAATAAATGAAGATAATGTATAAATTTACCTATTTTGCTATCTATTTTCTAATGAATAAGCTACTGAATTGTATAAACAAACTTCTGACCCACTTGATCATGCTTATCAACCTATGAATAAGTAATTAAAACTTTAACTTTTTCCTGATTAAGAGCATAAGATCTTCATGTACCTTTCTTAATGCTAGGATCTCTTAATGGGTCAGAGAAAACTAGATATCTAAGAACTTATCTCAAGTAAGTGTAGAATTATCTTTAAGCCGTAGCAAAGCTTTCTTTATTTTCTTTAATCTAGATCAAATTTAATTATCTTATCCTTAAACTTTAAATGTTATTAATTAATGAATGTCCAACCTTAAGGAAAATTATTAACATTCTCCTTCCTGGACAAACACTAATTACCACACTAGTAAACATGAAAAAAAATAGGCTAAGAGATGAAAACTTGATTCAAAGATAAATGAAGTCCAACACTCTATCTTATAAGAGTTTTGATATCAAAAAGCACTAAATTCATGTATCCTATGCAACACAGATATAATATAATTATGTATATCTATTAACCTTATTAACATGAATGAGAAAATAAAGTGTGGCAAATAACATGATACTTGGGTAATAAATTTTTTTACCATATTTCGTTTGTTGATCTCAATTTCTCTAAATTTTATACTAAACTACATTAGAAAAAATCCATATGGGATGAAACCTTATATTTCTACTATGTGGGACTAAGCTTTCTGTCCCTCATTATGAGATCAAAACTTGATATCCCACTATGTCTCAAAATACCTCATTTCGTTTGTATATGTCAAGAGACATAGCAAAAAGGTCACATTGTATATATGTCCAATGATTTATAAAATGTGTAAGACTGATACAAACCTTAAGGCTTTTACATGTATTATGACAATGCATAACAATTTGTATGACTAAGAACTAAATGATGGTCATCATATATATAAATAATTAATGATATTAAAGGAAACATGTCACTCAAAGATATTAAGTCTAAGTCCCTTAGTTAAAGAATCAATCAACATATGTTTAGCTACAATGTGCTTTACTATAATGTCACATTTTTATATAGATTCCTTTATAGTGAAATACATGCCCTCCAAATACTTGGAATTTGTGATATTTTTATTGTTGTTATTGAATAACACTGCATAAAGATTATCACAACATAACTTTATAAATCTAGCCATTGAGTCAACCGCTAATAGTTCTTCAATTAAGTTCTTCAACTAAAGGAACTGTAAAGTAGCCCCACAACATGTAATAAACCCTATATGTATCGTAAAAGAGATTACAAGTACCTAGTTGACATTTTTTGATGAGATGACACCATCTACAAATATGAAAATGTATCTTAATATGAAATTTCTATCATCCGGACTTATAGAAAAATTTGAATCTATATACCTAATCATATCTAAATTCTTTACTTTTCTATATATAAGCATAAAACCCTTAGTACCTTGTAAGTATCTTAATTCTCATTTAATTGCATTCTATTAGTTCATACTTGGATTAAATAAATAACTATCCAGCAGTCGAATAATGAATGTAATGCCTAGTCTAGTACATATCGAAACATACATTAGGCTACTTATTGCATTAGGATATGAAATATTTTTATGACCTTTTTCTCAACCTCATTCTTTGGACATTGTGCCAAAGATAAATTTTCTCCATTAGAGATTGACGTTGTATAAGATTTGTAATTTTCCATATTAAACTTTTACAATAAGCACTCAATGTATGCATCTTGAGATAGACCTAATGAGTTTCAAGATTTGTCTTGGTGAATATGATTTCTTTGGATAAAAGATGTTTCTTAAAGATCCTTCATGTCAACATTTTTGGATAATGGCTACTTAACCTCAAGCAATATGCTTAAATCATTTGATGTGAGTAAGACATCACCATATAAAGAAGTACTACTTTCCGTGATCATGTAATATAAAAACCTCTTAACCTTATTTTTTAAACTAAAAGAGGTAATAACCTAATCAAACTTTAAGTATTATTTTTGGAAGCTTGTTTCAATTCATATATTGATTTCCATTAATGTACAAATAAGTTGACTCTTATTATCTTCTTAAACCCTTTAGGATGTTTTAAATAAACTTCTTTATAATGGCCTTCATTCAAGAAATAAGTTTAAACATCCATCTGATGTAGTTCCACATTATAGTGAGCTATTATTTCCATAATCACTTTAAGTGCATTCTTAGAAGATGTAGAAGAGAAAGTGACATTAAAGTTAATCCCCTACTTTGAGTTAATCCTTTAATAACCAACCTAATTTTAAACCACTTAACTTTACCTTGAGAGTCCTTATTGATCTATAAACTCATTTTACACCTATCAAGTTTACAAGTGTATAGTAAATTAACAAGTTCCAATACCTGATTATACTTTATAGATTGCATCTCATATCTCATTATATCCTACAATAAATTTGGATAAGGACTAGAAACAACTTCAATAAAAGTAACTAGATCGACTACATGACATATGCTATTGTCACTTTCACCTAGATAAATAATAAAATTAGAAGAAATGGTAAGTCTCCTCACCCTAGTGGATCATCTTAATGGAACAAATTCAACTTGATCCTGTGTCATAAGAACCTCAACATGCATCTGTATGGGTTCCTGGTCCTATACTAGAATGGCATTAGGTCGAGAATGTACTAATTCAAGTAGAATAGGTGTAGAATAAGAAACTGTAATAGGTTAAACATTGCTTCCATCTAAAATATGAGAGTGATATATCTTATTAGACATATCATGCTCCAAAAATTTAGCTATTTGTAACTTTACTATTTTAGATCCTCCTTCTCTACAGTAAAACCTATAGCCTTGAGAGTACTCTAAATATCCTAAAAAATAGCAATAAGTAGAATAAAAATTTTAATTATTTTCAAAAGAACTATATACTTTTACCTTAACAAGACAACCCTAAATACGAAGTTGTTAAAGAAAAGGTTTACACCTTTTCTAGAGCTGAAATGGTGTTTTAGGAACATATTTATCAAAAAGGTTAGTTTTTACTACATGCTCCTCATCATTTCATGTAAGGTGTAATTTTTCCTTAGCCACACCATTATATTTACGACTATCTGACATAATAAACTGAATCACTATTCCACAAATTTCTAAATATTTGGATAATGAACTTTTCTCTTATCCCGAAATCCTATGTTTTCCATAATACTCACCTCTATGACTAAAACTAACAATCTTGATTGATTTTGCCTATTAGTTCTCAACTTTAGTCTTAAATATCTTAAACTTATAAAGAGTTTTAGAATTTTTTTTAATCAAGAAAAAATATCTATATCACGAAAAATCATCAATAGACATCATAAAAAATATTTGGTTCCATAAATAGTGGACGAGAAAGGATCATATATGTTAATATGAATAATATCTAATAAACTAGAACCATGAATAGCTTGTTTATGCTTTATTTATTCATTTTACCTCTACACAATTACTTCATATCTCTAAATATATAAAATCAAAAGTTGGAATAATGCTTTATTTTATCAAATTCTCAACTCTTACTTTAGAAATGTGGCCAACTACTTACACTACAACATGTATGATTTGTCCTTTATGAGTGGTTATTTATTAATGACCTTTTCAGCAACATATGAAGAAGCATAGAAATCATTAGGAGTCAAATACATCATGTATAAACCATATAAAAAGAAAGCAATACCAATATATTTTACATGATATGACAACATTACGATAGAGTTATAAATCACAAAAATATAACCTTCTTTTTCCAAAATAGAAACAAAAACAAGATTCTATATAAATGATGATATATCAAATATATTATACAAAATAACCTTAAAACTAATGTCCAAATTGAAAAGCATAAATCCTATAAATTCTACTTGAACTTCTGATAATTGTGTTTTTGTACGTATTTTTCTTATGTTGTTTGCATGTGTTTATTGCATATTATATTGTTTTTATTGTGTTTTAATATTTATTTTGTGTGTTTTTGTTTAGTATAAATTTAATTGTTGTTTTGTTTGTGTTTAGTGTTAAATTGGAGTAAGTTTTGTTTATTTAAGTGTTTTTATTTGTGTTTTGTGCTTTGTATTTTTATTATTATTTAATTATTAATGTTGGGTTAGAATTAATTTTATTAGTGTATTTATTTATTGTGTAAGTAAATTTAAAATTAAAAAAATTTTAAGTTAAAAAAAAAGAAAAAAAGAAGAAAAAAAAACTGTACAGATCAGTAGGATAGCTTCAAGCCCGCTGCCCAGAGCCCACCTGCGCCCAGCAGTCCAGCCCGAACTGCCCCTTGGTGCTGTGCGTCCCCCTCTGTCTCTAATTTTTCTGTCTCGCCGACTGCTCCCCTTCGTCTCTGCTGTCCCCCCTATTTTTTCTGTGTTCTGTCTTTTTTTGTTGCTGCTAGGGCTGCTAGAGGAGTCTGCTGGGTTGGCCTGTGCATCTTAGACTGGAGCAGGAGCAGCTGGAGGCCTGGATGGAGGTCTGCTGGGTGAAGGCTGGGCTGCGCAGGAGAGCTGGAGAGCTGCATGGGCTGGAGGCCTGCTGGGCGTCTGCTGTGGCGCGGTGGGCTGGTCCGCAGGAGGCGGGCTGAAGCAGTTAGGAGCGGCCCAGGCGGATTTGGGGGCTGGTGCGCGCGGCCTGGCAGACTGGCGGATCACGCGTTGGGCTCTGTATGCGGGCTCGGACTCATAATTAATTTTAACTCCTTTTTATTTGATTGTTTCCAAGATATGAACCCTTATATTATAGAATAACATGAGCAGAAGCTTTATTATCTAGTCTCCAAGAACTAAATATGACTATAACAACTTTGGGTACATGAATATCATAAGTCAAAGAGTTACCCAATTGTTCTTTCTTTTCTTTCTATTATTTATAATCTTTGTACTCTTGTTTCTTATGACACTTCTTCATATAGAAGAAGCATTTCATACCCTTTATGACATCATTGGAGGTCCTCACTCTACTAGTCTGACCAATATCCTTATATGGAGGATTTTAAGGAGACTTATCTTTCTCTGGCTTTACCTTTAAGTTTGTTTCTAACTAAGGCTACTTTAGAGGTGTTTTCTAGTGTCTCTTCTTTAGCCATACAATGGGAAATTAAGAATTGATGCTATAGGTACTAAACTTAAAAGGAAGGGTGTTAAAGGCTTGCTATATAACATAAGCATAAAAATCATAACACTTATGGCTTTAATCCTACTCTGCATATACACCATGTTGATGATGTACTCTCTCACTCCTCCTACTTTTGCATATATCATAGAAAAACGCTTCTTCATTAGGGTAATAATTTAGCATTAGGAGAAATAAGGCACTTATAAGATACATTATCGAGGAATTATATAGCTAGGACTATTTCTAGAAGTTTACTAAGCAAATGGTTTGAAATAAACCTTTTAATGATCAGATAAGTCAGCCTATTTGACCTTTAATATAATGTATAAGCTGCTTTTTAAGCTTCTGTACTAGATGATGTGATAGGATGTGGTTTTTTTCTATTTTCATGACCATATTAATGTTTGATATCTCTAATGCGAACTTACCAATCTCCTTCCATTTCTTGAACTTGAAACTAGTTATGATTTCAATAGTAATAGTACTATTATTAATAGAAAAAGTGACTGTAAAAATAGATAATGTATTTTATTATTAACACAAATATAGGATAACAGTGATACTAAAAAATTGTAAATAGTATTTAAACTGAACTTTTCATTCAATAAACATGAAAAACCTATAAGCAAAATACTTAATACATATAGATGAGACCTTCACATAAAAGCAATTAGAGTATATATTATCCACTCTTGTGATTCTACTACCCGTGAATGTATTGATCACTTAAGCAGTGACTTTCCTTTATCAAGTGCCTTTATGCACATCTTTAGATTTTATATAAGGTAAACAATGGTGGATTGAATAACCAAATATAAAACTAAAGACATCCCTAGAAATGCAATAAAACACGATATTAATGATAACTTGAAAGGCCACTTTAGTGATTACAATCTTATTGGCACTCAGACCACTTCATAAGCATAAGGAATACACTTGTATGTTATCCTCACATTAAGCATAAATATGTGATCATTTACCTCTATATGGAGCTAATCCTGTAAACATCTTGTAATTGTCATATAATATTGTTAAAAACACATTAACAATCATTTTATGTTGAAAATTCAATGAGAAAAAAACAAGTGAATAATCAAACAATGCAGAAAAATAAATTACAAAGTGAGAAACCATCACTGTTTATATCTCCCACTAAATAAATTCAATTTTAAGAAAATTCACTCAATTATGGCTTTTATCAACTTGATTTGAATTTTCTAAAGTTAAACCTTCATTATTACTAATGTAATAATTTAAAAAATAAAAAAATTAACTTTATGAGTCCACTAGATTCTAAAAATGATTTAAAATAACTTTAGGGACCATTTTTTAAAATTTAAAAAATTTTGAGTTTTTTTTTGTCTTGGAGTGCCTATTAATGTCACTATGACATTAACATGACATAACAGAAGGAGAGATATGGACATTGGCTATAGATGCATATCTCCCACACACGATAACACTGTGTCAAGGTGCAAATAGGTGTACCATTTGATGACGTGTGCATTGCATATGTTAGACGCATGTTAGATGCTCATAAGTTATAAGTGATAGCTATCCCATAAGCGTCAAACAACCTTCTTCCTATTGCCTCTCTCTTGGGCAAATTTTAGCACCTTTTCCTTAAATTATGGTAGTTTTCACTAGAAAAGCCACTGAAAATGCCTTTTTCTTGGAATTTCTTACAAAATTCATGAACAACCCAATTGAAGCAATAAATATGAAATTTATTCAAGAAAAATAGCTTAATTTATTCAATTTCCTTGTGAAGAAATTAAAAAAATATCCATCTAAATTCATACAATCATGGATCCACTTTGATACCATTTATTAGAAACCTTATTAAGTTACCTAGAATCATCCGTGAATTTGTATGAATTAAAATAAATGGAGATAAAGTAGAAATTTACCTATTTTGTTGTCTATTTCCTAATGAACAACCTGTTAAACAATATGAATAAGCTTCTAAATCACTTGAACTAACTCATTAACCTATGAACAAGTAGTTTAAACTTTCATCAAACTTTATGGAAATTATTCCTACTCAAGTGCATAGGATCTTTTTACAACTTTTTTATGCTTTTATTTCTTCATGGGCAGTGGAAACTAGATATCTAAGAACTTATTTCAAGCAGGTGATCTAACACTATTTATCGGTAATCTTATTGCGTCTTTCATCATAGGCCCAATAAATACTCAGCCTATAATGAATAGGATCTATTTTCCTTATTGGAATTTAGCCTAATCAATTAGATCCATAATTATGCCTAATTTATTATCTTTAATCCAGATCAAATTTAATTATCTTAACTTTAAACTTTAAATATTAATAATTAATGAAAATCCAACCCTAAGGAAAATTTACTAACAACTTTAACTTTAGGGAATTTGAAAATATCTTCTATTACAACATCCTTCCACTTGACAACTTATGCACATTCATTTACAGTAATGAAGAGAAGTAAAGCTATACTAGTTAGGAAAATTTTTGTGTAGCTAATCTAACCTAAAATTTAGCTTGTCAAAAAGTAACCTAAGAATGCAACTATCTTGACCATGCCCCACTCCTTTCTATAGTCTAGTTCCTTTACTAAACAAAAGGCAATATTTGTGAGACTCCAATGTCTTATCCTATCATATCACTATACTACACTTTCTTAAAACATATATACACAGTAAAGATCAAAAGCTTTAAAATAATCATAAATAGTAGATCAAGTGCTGGTAAAATATTTAGATATTTTTATTTTGATCTAAATGGATTAAAGGTGAAAGGCTTTGGATGGAGGATAAGGGCCATAGTTAACCTCCCTTGTATAAACATATATTATCCACCCTTTTGGAACTATAAACCTTGTATAAGTAATTGAAAGCTTTAGAGTTTTGCTTAAATGGTTTAACCTAACATAAGACTAGCTAGTTGTTCTGTGACACCAAATTTACTTTCGTGGACAAAACTTATGTAATATTGATATGAAATAGCAAGCAAGAATTTTACCATGCAATTAAATGTCATCAAGCATTTTTCTTAATATGCCATTAACAATTAATAGTAATCTTGAGGTTTTGAAGATTGCATGTAGCATTAAATGGAAGTCCTTTTGACATATTTATGTTAGTTTGTACAGTTACAATTAATCAATTAGTTGCAAATTATATATATGAAATTATATATTTGTTTAATAAAACATTTTTTATTTTTATATATTTCATATTATACTTAATAATTAACACTAAAGATAAAATCCTTGAAATTATTACTATGTAATTGAAAATTGTGATGATATTACGATAATGAGATTTAAAATTGCATTTTTGTATTATTTTTAAGTTGTTCCTAGTCGTGGTTTCATTAAGATAAGGCATTAATGAGATGGTGAGAGTAGCACATGTCATGTTTCTTTTTTATGAAGAAAGTAATCGATCTTATAAATTGAAGTGTGAAAATAGTTAAATAAATGTGTGAGTGCTTATTACATAATAAGTTCAATAAACTGATCTGATTATGTGGACCTTGAGTAAAACGTTACTTTTTTATATAGATTACCTCATTATACGAGTTGTATAATTAATCATTAGGTTTTATATTATCAAAGTTATCTTATATAGAAATTATTATAATTTTTATATTACTTATAATCTATTCTGTCGAATAGTTCAAGTTAGTAGTACTTGGATAGAGCATGAACTGTGTAAATATGGTAGAGTAAATTAATAGAGGATTCTTTACCCTAAAATAATTAGAAAGAATGTTCCATTATTCTGAATTAATAATAATTTGTGAATTCTCTTATTCGAATAAATTGAAATTTGAAAATTTATTCTCAAATATCAATTATAAATCATTTATTAATTAACAAATTGAGCATGATTGGATTATTTAAAGTAAATACTAATTTCATGCTCTATTTCGAATATGAATACGATTGATGATAATAACATTTTGACTTTATAGTCACTATTCATCTAA
>JAOXYD010210369.1:0-20372 GCA_028565735.1 Pinacopodium congolense
ACTCGGAGCTTAATTTTACTCCGCTTTATTACTTGTTTGATAGGTGCACTTGCCTTAAGAACACGTTGGTTTAAAAGAAAAAATCATTTCAAACGTCCGTCAATTTTAAAGTCACCTAACCAACGCAACACTCTCCTTGGTTAAGGTCTCCAAGCTACAATTTTTGACCACCTCCTCCCCAAGAGAGACGTCCCATTTTGCTTCAGAAAGTTGAAGACCCATGTGTTGAGAAGAAGACAAAGACAACCCACCATTATTAGATGAGCACCTCACATTGTTTTCCACCATGCCTCCAAACTTTTTTTTCTTTTTCTTTTTTGTGAATTTTTTTGTGTAGCTGTCCCCTCCACTAGCCAAGCGTTACACATGCATATATTCTTACTTAAAGTGTTGTTGTTTTGATCAATTAAAAGAGTAAGAGGCGTGGATGTCATTTATCTTCAAGGTGCTGATGTTTTACTCCTTGATATTTGACAACTTCGACCTCTTATCTCCTTTTTTGCACTAACTCCCCCTACGCATCTCTGATTACTATGAAAGTTTGTTTGCAGGTTCCTCATATGTTGATCTTGCTCTCCATAAAATTTTAGATTAATCTGATTTCTGAAATTTCTCCTAATGCATCCTCAAATTCACCTATATAAAATATGGAGTTCAACTGAGGTTGTCTTGATCTTTTGTTTGTGAAATTTTCATGGCTTGTCATATGGACTTAAAATTTGGTGTGGAATCTCATAGAGTGATGTTCTAGGTCCTACAATTGGTTCTACACCAATTTTATTTCCAATGTTGCTCCAATTTGTGCTCAAAACATGACCCTTTCAATTTGTATCTGTGCCTTAAGGTTAAATCTGCATGTAAACGCAAAAGGAACACAAATTAAGCATTTAAATAATAAAATAGGGATGAAATGACATTGTAACACATATAAAAATACTATAAAATTCATCCCTATCAAAATGAATTCATGAGTATGATGAGATTTTTGGTATTCAATTTTTGGTTATTAATGTTTTATTTTCATAGGATTAAATGGTTTTGTCATTATAAAAAAGTGAGAGATTGTTTAACTAGTGGAGGTTCTATCTTACTTTTGATGATGACAAAATTATTTTATTACCAATGTTTGTTATATGTTGAATGATAGGTGTATGGAAAAAATATGAGTAAATTCATTTAAGGAGTCTTAGAGTTTAATTAGAGTTTATGAAGATTATAGATAAGACTCAAAGTTTTTGAAGACCAAATTAGTATTGATATAGATTTATTTATATAATTTTTATTAAAAGTTTCACTTAGTTTTTTGTTGGTTATTTAAGAGGCTCATTCATGCATATTTATGTACATGACTTAGATTATGGATATAGGTTGCAAAATAAAAGGTCTTACATCTGATTGATATGTGTGTATGCAGAACATTCTCTTCATGTACGAATTTGTCATGTGTGAGAATGTGTGTTTAGTAAGGTTTGTTAAATTATATGAATTGGAAAATTGATGAAATATGTGATAAAATAAAAGATTGAATTGTTAGTTTAAAGAGATTTAGTAATATAAATGGTTTTGGTTTTGTTAAGGTCGTATAATTTTTTAAGTATGGATTAGTATGTGATAAAAATTGATTCGGATCATGTTTGAGTTGAGTTGAAGTTATTTAGGGCGAGACTAAGATAATCTAAGGCAGGTCAATTAATCAAATTGTCAAGATCGGTCGACTGATCTTCATGAAAAATGAAACATAATTCTCATGAACGATTATTTTTGCAATGGTATAATTCATTAAATATTTTATAACTTTTGAACAAAAGGAGGTTCCAATCTTAATTTTGATGATAGCAAAACATAATTATTATAAAGATTTGAGCTTGCATTGTGAAAATTCAAAGATAGGTTCATTTCAAGGTGATTCCATGTGTAAAGCTTGAAGTTTGAAGGACTAAGATGAATCTAAAGGAAAAACAAAAGATATGGAAGTTGCAAGACCTTAGTTAGAGTATCTTGAACACAATATAAGTTTCACTTATTGTTCAATTGACCGAGGGACTCAACATTAATCATGCATTGCATGTAATCCCTCCTAAGATGAATAAAGCTTAATTTTATAGGAAATCCACCTTTTGAAGTTAATTAAATCATGTTAATTTATTATATGGATTCAAATTATGTCCCAAGACTTCTTTGAAGTCCTATTTTATACTATAATAATGTCTTAAGTTGTTTGGATTTGTTTAAATGCAGAATTAGCCTATTACGGAGCAATATGGCGAGCCCATCACATAGGTCCTCCTCCAACGGCTACTTGTTTGTTTATTTAGAATTAATTTAAGTTAAACCTTGTTTTGGCTAAGAAAAATAAGTAGTAGCGATAAAATACTTCCTAACATTTTACTAGGCCTCTCAATACTCTCAACACACGTTTTCAAAGCTCTTAAACAAAAATTGAAAGATCATCTTCCTCATCTATTCAAGATGCTATGACATTGCACTGTTTTGGTATTCTCTAAACCCTTTCTATTTTTAATCTGCGTTTTTATGCACAAAATTATTTTTTTTTATTAAAAAAAGTGTTTGAGGGATTGATTTATCATAGTTTTGATTTTTAAAGTGATTATTTTGATAGATTAAAGCTTCAACTCTCAACTGTGTGAAATCCGCTTTTAGTTGCTTTAATTTGCTTTTGATATTGCATCTGGACATCTTAAACTATTTCCAAAATTCTGAAATTATGATTTTCTATTTACTTACAGTTTCTAGATGTTTTTTGTTTTTTGTTTCGAGTTTTGGAAGATTATTTCTTATGTTTCAAGTTTGTTCTTTTCAGAGGTATCAAATCCATCTACATTTTTTTTCATAATTTTCAACATGTTTTTGGACATTTTAATCAATTTATAAAATCTTGAAATAAACTTTTGCATTCTGTAAGTGTCCTAAAGTGTGTTTAATTTTTTTTGAAATTTTTAAAGATTATTTTAGAGGCTTTAAAGATCATTTTTAAATACACCTAAACTATCACTACTTTTTTCTTCTTCTGTTAACTGCATCTTTAGAACATCTAAATCAGTTTCTAGGTTTACAAGCTTGTTTTCTTTATTTTTTTATCTTAATATTATCCAAGTATTTTTAGTTTAATTTTTGAGCACTTATATCTTCTATTTAGGGTTTAAATCTTCATACTATCTTAAACTGTCAAGATTGTTTGCACTATTTGGGCATTTAAATAATATTCATTTTTCTTCCAAATTATTTTTTCTTCTTTTAAGTCCTCATGAGCATCATTGGCTATCGAAATTATTTTTAAAGGCTTGTTTAAGTATTTGGAAGTATTTTCTATCTTATCTATCAAATCTGTCTAGGTTTGGTTTGTGTGTGTTTTTCAGATTGTGTTTTCATCATCATACACTTTTTAGTGCATCAATCAATTATATTTATTTTTGTTTAAGGTTTCATTAGGGTCATCAATCATTCATATCATTAGTGAAAACATTGAAGCCCTTAGATTAATTATGCTTTAAGTGAAACACTTTATTAAGTGTCTTAGTTACTTATGAATGGGTTATTTGATTTGTTGTTGTATGTCAAGGCTCCTCATTGCCATATAAATATTGATCATAAGGTTTCTCTTCACATTAACAAGGGAAGATTGTGTTTTTTCAAGGCTTCTCTTTTCCTTAAAATATTTGGGTTGTAAAGACTCCTCTTTGTCTAGAAAAAGATTGATCTTGTAAGGGTTACTCTTCACCCTAGAAGAAGATCGCATTTTTTTAATTAAAGTTACTAGTAAAGAACAATATCTAATAAGCAGTTGGAGACGAGACGTAGCCTATCTTTAAGATAGGTGAACTTCTTTAACAAACCGTGTGTCTTTTGCTTCTCTTCTCTCTCTCTCTCTCTTTTTGACTTATTACATATTGTATGTTATCTTTTTGGCATTCACTCGTGCATATCTCCTTAAATTAAATTTGCTAGGAATTAATTTTATATTTGTTAAGAAAATTTTTAAGACTCAATTCACTCCCCTCTTGAGTGTCTTTAGGGCTTACAATTGGTATTAGAGCTTGGTCTCACATTTACATTAGTTTCTAGCGAAACTATGAGTAAGCATCCATTATAGTACATTTGCTAGGTTCATCTAGTCATGAGGGTCAAAACATTAGTAGAGCACCTTTCTTTAATGGAAATGATTACTTATATTGGAAAACTTGAATGAAGTTTTTCCTTCAAGCCAAAAATGTTAAATTATGGGATATAATGAGTGAATGATTGTACATTCATACTATGATAGAAAATGATAAGAAAGTTGTTAAAGTGAAAGATGAGTGAAATGCAGAAAATGAAAATCTAGTCTCATTAAATAGTAAAGCTGATCACATTCATAAAGATGTTTAGTATAAATGAATTCAACAGAGTGTCTATATGAGAGAGAACGGGATATATTTGGTATACATTAAAAGTCATTTATAAAAGTACCAACTAGGTAAAGGAGAGTAAGATGTATTTGCTGATTCATCAATATGATTTGTTTTTAATGCATCACAATGAAACTATTTCTTCCATGTATTCTAGATTCATTGACATAAAAAGGCATTAAAGGGTTTAGGAAGATCAAATTCAAATGTTGAACTTGTTATAAAGATTTTGAGGTCTTTACTAAAAGGATGGAAGGCAAGGATAATTTCCATCGAAGAGGCTAAAGACCTTATTATTTTACCTTTGGATGAATTATTAGGTTCATAAGATGATGATGAAGGAGTTAAAAACCAAAGAAGAGGAAGCTTCATCAAGAAGAAAGAATTTGGCATTCAAAGCTAAGAAAGTGGTTCAAGGAAAGAAGAAAGCTTTTTAAAAGATAGTGAGGATGGCACAATGCTTCTTACTAGAAAGTTTAACAAGTTCTTATAGAATAAGGCACATCTAAGGAAAAGAGAGCAAGGTAATTATGATTACAAGAGAAAGACCACTAATGTTGCCTGTTTTGAATGCAGGAAACAAGGTTACTTGAAGAGCCAGTGACCAGTCCTCAAGGAGGACGAGAAGGATGAAAGAAGTAGTAAAAAGGAAATAAGGGAGAAGAAGGACAGGAAGGGAAAGGAAGCCTTGAAGGTCTTATGGGAGACTGAAATTGAAGAGGAAAGTGAAAAATCTAAAAATGAAAATTCCAAGTTCTATCTTATGGCCTTCGATGATGAGGTACCATCTAGCTCCCATTATAATGACGATGAAAATAAAAGTATTATGGCTGATGTTAGGTTGAGTTATGATGGATTGGTTAAAGTCTTAGAGCATTCTACTTTGAGAAAGAGGAAATTATCCTTTAAACATAAGGAATGCTTGAAGTTGATAAATGATTTTAGGGTAGAAAATGAGACGTTGAAAGATGAATTGCTTGACATGTTAGAATCCAAGAATACATACATGTTAGAAATTGATAGATTAAAGCATGAAATGAATGCCATGTTAGATTTTAAAAGTATGAATGTTGTTATGCATAATAATGAGCATAAGTTGATGCATGAAAATGAAACTTTGAAGAAGGAAGTGGATTACCTAAAAGAATCATTGTCCAAATTCATAAAAATCAAAGAAAAGTTAGATTCCATACCAGTGGCCAAAATATTTCCAATGATAAATGTGGCTTAGGTTTTATTCAAGGAAGTGAAACTCCTGATGTCAAGATTGTTTTTGTAAAGGGAAAAAGTTTAGATGAAGAGTATGTTCCTATGTCAACATTTGATATTGGTGCATCATCTTCTAGGACTCAATCTAGGAACACTCATCGTGTTTTCATGTATGCTTCAAAATCTATATCTAGAAGAAATGTGTATGTCCCCAATAAGATACATAGTTTCTTTACAAATGTAAAATCATTATATCATGTATATAGGCAACAATTTATGCACATTTAGCCTACACATTTATATGCATATCCTATACATGATCATGCATCAAGGAATTGTTCTTACACTCATTTTAGGACAAGGGTTCAATAAAGAAGAAACTTTGGATATGAAACATTAAGGTTTGCATATAGGAACAACTTTAGATCAAACATGCATTCACATTAAGTTACATATGTTTCTGATCATTGTAGTAGATTTGGTCATTTGGAAAGATTTTGTTTTGATAAACTCTCCAAACCTTTTAGTTTTCCAAAGGCGTTAGGAACTAGAAAGGTAATTAACTCCCAAGGACTCAAATTAATGTGGCTACCTAAAATGAAATGAGTTTGTTTATTTTGTAGGATTTTAAGAGGAGTACGTGGTATATTGATAGTGGATGCTCTAGATATATGACTGGAGATTCTTAGTTTTTTTTTCTTGAAAGACAAAGACGGTGGCTATGTAACCTATGGAGATAATGCTCAATGTAGGATAATTGGCATTTGTAAGATCGCTAAGAATAATTCTACCATTGATAATGTACTGTTGGTAGAAGGCTTAAAGCATAACTTACTAAGTGTGAGTCAATTATGTAATAAAGGCTTCAAATACTCTTTTGAAGGTAAATCTTGCATAGTTTCAAAAGTAATTGATAATTTCATTGTGCTTGTTGGTAAGGGAGTAGGAAACATCTGTACCAGTTATTTGAATGATCTCACTAACCATAATATTAAGTGTTTGATTTCCAAGAATGAAGATGCTTAGATGTGGCATTGAAGATTAGGTGATGGTAGCATGGAACAAATCTCAAACCTTTAAAACAATTATCTAGTAAATAGTCTACCAAAAATGAAGTATGAAAAAGACAACCAAGGCTTCATTCAAGAAAAAAAAAGTGGTAATAACTTCTAGACCTTTAGATCTATTGCATATGGACTTGGTTAGACTGTCTAAAATTGCAAGTTTAGGTGGAAAATTGTATGCATATGTGATTGTTGATGATTATAGTACATTCACAAGAGTAATATTACTTGCTAGTAAGGATGAATATTTTTAATCCTTTGTTAAATTTGTAGAAAGAGTTTAATTGGAAAAGTTTATATGATTAATTCAATTAGAAGTTAACATGGTTGATAATTTGAAAATGAATTATTTGATGCATCATGTGAAGAAAATGGTATTTTTCATAAATTTTCATCTGTTAGAACTTCTCATAAAAATGAAATTATTGAAAGGACAAATAGGACTTTGCAGGAAATGGCTAAAACTATATTGAATGAATACTGTGTTCCTAAGTATTTTTGGGTGGAAACTGTTGCATGTGCTTGCCATGTATCAAAAAAGGTCTATATAAGGCCTTATATAGATAAAAAAAATTTATGAACTGTGGTATGGCAAGAAACCAAAAGTGAGTTTTTTCAATGTGTTTAGTTTTAAGTTCTTTATTTTGTGTACTAGAGATGATTTTGGTAAATTTGATGCTAAATAAGAAGCAGGTATATTTGTTGGTTATTCTTTTATGAGTAGAGCTTATAGAGCATTTAACAAAGGACTATGATGATTGAAGAGACAATGCACATTATTTTTGATAAATCCAATCCGAATTTTATGAAGAAGAGTGTTGATTATTATTTAGATTTAAGCTAGGATATAGAGATTATTTCTTAGGTTTCAAGTTTGTTCCTTTAAGAGATACCAAATCTGTCCAAATTTTTCTGTCATAACTCAACATGTTCTGGACATTCTAATCAGTTTCTAAAATTCTGAAATAATTATTTTCTGATTACATAAGTGTCCTAGAGTGTGTTTAACTTTTTTTTGAATTTTTTGAAAGTTATTTCAATGGCTTTAAAAATTGTTTTCCAAATACAACTAAATTGTCACTACTTTTCTGTTTTTGTGTTAAATGCATCTTTAGAACCTCTAAATCATTTTTTGGGTGTACAACCTTATTGTGTTTAATTTTTTCTGATTTCAAGATTATCCAAGTATTTTTATTTGAATTTTTAAGCACTTATATCTTCTGTTTAGGGTTCAAATTTTCAAACTACCTTAAACTGTCCAAATTGTGTGCACTAGACTTGATTCATATATTTGAGCATTTAAATCATATTTTTTTTCTTACAAATTATTTTTTTCTATTTTTTAGTCCTTAGGAGCATCATTGGCTATCTAAATAATTTTTAGAGGCTTGTTTAAGTGTTTGGAAGCATTTTCTATCTTGTCAATCAAATCTGTCTAGGTTTCGTTTGTGTAAGATTTTCATATTATGTTTTCATCATCATACACGTTTTTAGTTAATAAATTAGTCATATTTATTTTTGTTTAAGCTTTCATTAGGGTCATTGATCATTCATATCGTTAGTGAAAACATTGAAGCCCTCAGATTAATTGTGTTTTAAGTGAAACACTTTGTTAAGTGTCTTAGTTACTTGTGAAGGGGTTATTTGATTTGTTGTTGTATGTCAAGGTTCCTTTTTTCCTTTTAAAGATTGGTCGTAAGGTTTCTATTCACCATAACAAAGGAAGATTGTGTTTTGTTAAGGCTCCTATTACGTCAAAAGATTTGGGTTGTAAAAGCTCCTCTTTGCCTAGAAAAAGATTAATCTTGTAAAAGTTACTCTTCATCGTTGAAGAAGATTATATTGTCTTTTATTAGTGTTAGTAGTAAAGAAAAATATCCAAAAAGTAGTTGGAGAGGAGACATAGCCTATCATTTGTGTAGGTGAAGTTCTTTAACAAACTGTGTGTCTTTGCCTTCCTCTCTCTCTCTCTCTCTCTCTCTTAACTTATTACATCTTGTATTTTATCTTTTTGGCATTCATTCGTGCATATCTCATTAAATTTAATTAACTAGGTGTTAAGTTTAAATTTGTTAAGAAAATTTTTAAGACTTAATTCATCCCCCTCTTGAGTGCCTTTATGGTTTACAATATCATTATGTGATCATTGTACAACAGCTAGTGGAGAATTTTTGTTTATAAATAGACTATGATAATGTGTGTTTATCATCCATGAAGTTTTCAAAACATTATTACAAATGTTCTTGAGCTTTAAAGCTAAGTTTTGTGAGTTTTGTGTGGAGTGTTCTTTTGTGAGGCATTTTAAGAGTTTTTTTTACATTAATTTTTAAAAAGCCTCTTTTATACACCAAAGTGAGTTTAGTTGAAATATTTTCAAGAGTTGCTTAAGAGAAAGTTAGGTTATTCTTTAACATAAGGAAAAAGAAAAGAGGGAGCTTATCCTTTCACCACTGGTGAGTTTGTCGGAAACTACCAAATAATAATACCTAACTAGACCTCATAATGTAGTGGATGGCAAGTTAAGGTCGAACCACAGGGTTTTAGAATGTTAATGCTACTCCAAATATCACAATGACATGAGAAAAAACCCCTTAAAGATGATGAATGCTAAACTAAGCTAAGATGCAAATAAGGAAATCAAAAGACAAACATAAATCAAAGCAAGAAAAGGACTACTAAAAATAATAAAGAAATAGGCTAAAGGTATTATTGGGATTCTGAGGTAACTATTAATCCTTGAATTTGGGTAAAAGATGCTCTAGCTAAGGTGCTAGCCTAAACAAGCTCTCAAACCGTTAGCTCCTTTAACTTAGGTAAATCTAACAATATCTAGAAATACCCTTATCTTCACTATAACCATGAACAAGCTCTCTAGATTTAGTAGTAAAGATGCATTAGGTACTAAGGAACAACTAATTTAGGTCACTAACTTGTAAGCCCAAACAGTGTAATATAAAGGCATGGAATCCTACACTAATTAGTTAAGTATCCTAATAAAACCAGCTAACCTATTACTACTTTTTGGAAATTTTCAAGGACAATTACGTGTCCTATGCTCAATCCTAGCATTTAAATTAGGAAAATTACGTAGAGGGTGATCAAGCATAAAAGCAACTCCTAATACATGTCATGTAACCAAAATCCCAAATCAACCTAGCCTATAAGCACCAAATTAATCCAAACTCACTCACATTCTCACAAATGATTACCCCACACATATTTGAATCAACTAAAACAAAGATTAAAACAAGCACAATCCATGCCTAATTAAATAAAACTAGGTTAGAAAATTTAGAACACTAAAGAAAAAACACAATTCAACAATTAAGCTAACATAAAATTAAATTAACTAGGCTATTGATTAATTAACTAAAACCTAATTTAAAAAAACTCAATTTAATATTCTAAAAAAAAATTCTAGCATATATAAATTAAACAAACATTGATTAATATCATAAAAACATTAAATCTTAACTATCAAGCATAGATTAACTAAAGAGATTACTAATACATGCAAACCTATTAAATAACACTTCACACAACTTAATATTTAATTAAAATAAACATGAAAATATAAAAATCAAAGCTTAAACATGTAAAATATAGGTTATACAATTGAAAATAAAAACCACCCTTTATATATATATAGTCATTAGTTTTATACAATGTTAAGAAAATTAAATATAAAGCTTATAAATGTAAATCCAATATTCTAAAATGTAAAACATTGTTTTCACCTAGAAAAAAATAAATATATTAAATTGGAAATAAAATCATTTAGACATAGGAACATGAAGCTTTTTGAAATGAAAGCAATAAAGTAAGCTAATAACAAGATACAAATCCACAAAAGAACGATGACCGTGCCATGATAGCTTAGGAATTTATAGCATTTTCATAGCCAATTCATGTCAAATTAAGTTACATTGCTCCTAAATTGTTGTTAAAATACTTAATTATATTTATAAATAGTACAATACAGATGAAAGCTAAAAAGTGAAGAAAAGATTGAAAATTCATCAAAGATGTCTGATTTCAAAACTAAAATAGCAAACTTATGCAACCTACCATTGTTCTTCCCATACTGTTGTTTTACTCCTGAAGAAAGAGATTGAAATGGCAATTCCATAACCTGTCGTTTTACTCTCTTTAAGCGTTGCTTAAGTACTAGTTGACGAATTTCTAGTTGGATCTCTCATTCTATTGGCTGTAACTTGTACAATTTGCTTCCCACTTACAGCTATCATATAAATGGAGATCTAGAAGCTAGAAATAACAAAATTTGACATAGAGAAACACGTTTTAATATCAAACTTCAGATTCTCTCAAAACTTAAGGCTTATTTCAAATGTTATTCATCTTTTTTTATTTTCTTTTCAAATTGAAGTTGTTTTGTGGATTGTAGAAGCTTAATCATATGTTTTAGACTTACAGCCATGTTTGTAACTCCATTTGGTGCATTATAAACCTATCTTTTGTATTGAAAATCCACTTTTAATCTTATACATTCAAGAACATGAGTTATATGCATGCTATCTTTTCTTTCTTGATACAAATGAGTGGCTGAACATATTTATGGTTGAGGAATGGTAATTTAATGATCTGAATACATACTTAGATGTGATTAAGGGTTGTCTTTTACTTATTTAAATGCTTAAACCTTGTCTTAAATGGATTGTTTAAGATTAAGATGATAAATGGTGAAAGAGGAGGACCAATCTCTTGATCCATTGGAAAATCAATAAGAAACTTAATTTTAATCAATACAATACCAATGATTGGTTAATCTAGACAGCATTAATATGAGAATATGAATTTTTAGATTAAGATTTTTGTACTTTAAGCCTTCTTTTACTTGATTTAAGAGTGGACTAAAACTTAAACTTCAAAAGAAAGAGAAAAGACATCGATTTGATCATAACCTTGTCTTTATTTAGTGAAGTTGCCCTAGGACAAGTCCCTTCATCCTTAATTAATCCATTTAGATCATTGAAAACCATTTCCTTGATCATTTAATCCACTAAGCAACCTTAAATTCCAAAGTTACTCTTATTGCCAAAGTTGAAAGCCTTCAGTATAGTTTGGTAAATTTAGTCAAATTAATCCCTCAAATTGGTTCCTTGAGATAATTGTTATCCATTTTCCTTAATATTAATTATAAATGATTTCCTTGGGTTGATAATTTGAGTCTAAAATACTCACTCAATTACTTGGGATTAGTATACTTGTCGATTAATTAGTTTTAACTTTGTTTTGAGAAAAAGAGCTTCCATTATTAAATTTGGTAATTAGTTTGAGAAAGAGCTTCCATTATTAAATTTGGTAATTAGTTTGAGAAATTGATATAAATAGAAACCAACGCAACATGACAAAAGATAAATAAAAGAAACCAAGGAATGGCCCCTAATCTGTTCCAAACATCTGCAACAAGTTATAGGTCCAAG
The DNA here is from genome assembly GCA_028565735.1 of Pinacopodium congolense. Classification (NCBI taxonomy): domain Eukaryota; kingdom Viridiplantae; phylum Streptophyta; class Magnoliopsida; order Malpighiales; family Erythroxylaceae; genus Pinacopodium; species Pinacopodium congolense. The sequence continues at coordinate 12,124 of JAOXYD010210369.1, forward strand.
CTCTAATGGAAAGCTTCAAGCTTGTGGGCCCCTAATCATATTCCAAATATCCACTCTCCCTACCTATGCCAAATGACTCTCTTTGGAAAGCTTTCTATTCTCTTATTTTTCTCTCTCTAGCCTACAATTTTCTTTAAGATTTGGTTAATTGTTGGTCAATTTTTAGACTTTTAAGGTTGTGTGAATTGCCAACTTAGAAACTCATTTTGTTTCCCTTTCTTCATTCGTTTTTTGGAAAGGTTTTTTAAAAACCATTTGTCGCATTTTGAAATTGTCGTTTTTCTCCACGGCTATCAAGCTTAAAAGCTTCTCCAAGTTGCATTTTAAAAGAGCTTCTCTCCTCAATTCCAGTTTGCTGCCGAATTTAAGGAGCAAGTCACACACATGTGACTTACTCTTTCCACCTTGAATTTTTAATTTTTAATTTTTTTCTTTGTTTCTAAATTGAAGAACCTTTGACTTTTTTCTCCTTTTGCAATTCATTTACTTTCAAATCTTCATACTTTGATCCAAATGTTGCATTTAGAGATTAAACCTGCCATTAAACATAATATAACACAAATTAAGTACTTTTATGTCAAAAATAAAAATGAATTCAAATGAAATGAGATATTAAAACTTAACCAAATTCATTCCTATCAAATTTCCCCACACTTAAACTATTTGTTATTCTCAATAAATTTAAACATAACCAAAATATCCTATCAATTAGTTTTCAAAGAGATCAAGTATATACATCTTTTAAACCTCAGCAAACTCAAGCATTAAGCTACTACACATATCATAATTTATTTTCATCAGTACACATAAACAAAGTCAAATGAAGAAACCATCATTCAAAGGTAAGCATAAAACCAAGATAGATTTTTCTCACGACATTCACTCATTTCACTCAAGTGTGTAGGGTTTGGTGATTCACTTCAAACTCCCTCTAAGAGACTACACTACCATAGGTATGCACATTAACCAATTCTCTTCCACCTGGATTACATGTTATTATGGATCAAATGGGCTTTTACTGAAGTTATATTTTTAGGTTAAGGTGAGGTAAAAAGTGCCAAAAGGTTACCCATAAGCATTCCCAAAATATTAAATAAAAGGGGACCAGAACCAAATAAAAATTATGAGATATATGTATAAATAGAACGGATTACAACTACTCATTACTAACTAATGATACTACGTTTGATTCTTATCCTCTTTTCTCTTTCTTTTTCTCTTTCTTTTTTTCTTCTTCTCTTTTTTAAACAATAAAAACAAGAGGAAACAATAACAGCACATATCAACAAAGCATGAGTAAAATTACCTCTCAAAATATCCTAGAATATAATACACAACAAAAGTCACTAACTATAGACATCAAATGCTTACTTAGTACTTTATTAGACTTGTGATAGGGTAAGGCCAATGGATTTTTAGGTTTCATTGTAAGGTGATAAATTTAGAAACAAAAAAGCTTAAAGGCTTAAAGGGATTTGCAAGGGAAAAATGAATTGGTTGGTCATTTAATCTAAGGGGCTAAAAAGAAAGAGGGCTTTAATCATTTCTATATAACATACATCTCATAGTTTTAAATCAGTTCAATGTAAGTTCTTAAGGAAATCTTCCTAGGGGAGCAAAAAATACAATAAAAAATGAAATGACTTAAATGTAGTTAGGTAAGCTTAATGCCTCAAAAAAGTTTATATATGAAAATCCATCATGATTCACTATATTACATAATCAGTCAAGTATCAAAATTTTGACTAAGTTTATGCAACCAACTACTTTAGTCAATCAATATGATCCATTTCCTACTCAAGAAACCTAATTCAAATTTAAGCATACAACTCAGTCTCATTCCAACTACTATGATAGAATTTCATGGTTCAGCATTCGTAACACTAGTTTAAGTGCAATAGTGTAAAAAATTTTCAAACTGCCCCCACCTCCACACTTATAATGGACATTGTCCTCAATGTCCAAAAACACTAAAAGCACATGTAAAAGAGACAGGAACAACAATACTCCCCTAGTCTGAAGAAGTCATATAGAGTTTGATAGCATGAATTGGAGCTGACCTTCTTGCCTTCCTACACACAAAAAAAATAAAAGAAATCAAGTAAAACACTATAAGCGAATAAACCACAAATTATTTACCAAAAGAAGAAAAGCACAAAAAATAAAGGATACAGTTAGGGTGCCTCCCAACAAGCACTTGTTTAAGGTCATAAGTTTGACTCTTGTTACCCCCATCCATCGACGTAATGTGGAGCTTCAAGCTCAACCACGTCAAAGTTTTTGCACTTGAAATCCCTCGAAGTAAGGCTTATGCTGCTGCCCATTCACCTTGAACTCCTTCCCTGTTTTGGCACTCCTGATCTCCACTACTTCAAGTTGATATACCTGAGTAACCTCAAATGGACTTATCCACTGAGAACATAACTTAACTATGAAGAGCTTGAGGTGGGAGTGATATAAAAGAACTTGCTGGCCCACCACAAATGTCTTTCTTGAAATGAGACGGTCGTGAAAAACCTTTTTTTTTTCTCTTTTTAAATCTAAGCATTCTCAAATGCCTCATGACGTAGCTCCTTGAGGTCTTGTAGTTTTAATATCCTATAAGTGCCAACTGCCTCCAACTCCATGTTACATTAATTGACTGCCCAATAATCCTTATGTTCAAGCTCCACCAAAAGATGACACAGCTTCTCGAAGATGAAGTGGAACGGTGACATTCTATTTGGAGTCTATTATGCTGTCCTGTAGGCCCATAAGATGTGGTTGAGTTGCATACTCCAATCCTTCCTACTAGGAGTCACTGCCTTCTCCAAAATTGATTTGATCTTAAAATTAGATACCTCAGCTTGGCCAGTCATCTGAAACTGATAAGTAGTTGAGAGTCGATGTATCACTTAATATTTCCTCGTGAGAGCCTTAACTGTCCGACAGTAGTAACTGTACTCTCAACTTGATATCAAACCTTTCTTTTTTGATAAACTAGTCCTTTAAGAAATTTTTCCATTTGTTTGCTCATACAAAACTAAGGTATGCTCATTTTGAATTTACATGATTATAACATTTTTTATGCTCATGAAGATTGATATAATAATTGTCATTGTTTTTCTAGACAAAAATCCATGTGAGAGCTAAATTTGTTGTTGTATTGGAAAGGGTAAGATCTGTAACTCCAACGTGGAGATAGCTTGCTACTGACTATGCTAGATTAAACCTTGTCTTGCATATACAAAGGTCTCTAGATGTATGAACTATTTTACCTTTTTAATTGGTTATCCACTGCTACATTTAAGTAACACGTGGAGTGAGAGGAAAATGGACTGCTCTATTGTTATTATATTTAAAAAATATTAACTTAAACTGTTGTCTAGAGCCTGCATCAAATGGATGGGTTTTCATTTAAAAAAAATACTCCTTTAACTCATTATTACATCTTGTTTTCCCATAATTTGTATACGTCAAAGAATCATAAGCATTGCTTGTAGTGGACTCTGAAGGCTATAAGAGGTTGTAAGAGTTCTTTAACAGTAGCTAGGATTCCTTTTGGGGTGTTTTTCAAGGATAGGCCTGTGCAATAGCAACATAAGTTGCATCAATCTGAGAGCAAGTATTTTCTCCATCAGAAAGCTTAAAGGACAAAGATAATAAATACTGAAAATAATCTATTTTTTAGGAGGTTCATGAAAAGTTGGCCATTTTTATGTTAGGGCAGTGAACTTTACCGTAAAACTCCTATCCTTTTTTCCATTAGTTGAAGGAACAAATTTATAAATATCAAGGACCACATCATTGGCTTTATTACCAATAGCAAGGATAGCAACCTGAAACAAACTTAAGGAAAAATTTATTGACGAATAAACATGTACATCATAACCTCACAAAATTTGAGATATATTTTTTATTTCCCAAATTTTTGAGATAAATTCCATTTTTGAATTACTACATGTCTTCAACCGCCAGCAACAGGTCAAAAAGTATCATACATAACATCATCAAAGAAGTTAAGAAAATAATAAATGAACTTTGGTGAAGATTCTAATTGATGATTGCATATGCAAATAATAAAGAAAAACTAATTTTCCTTGAAATTTTTCAATGTGCTACATAAAGTAACAAATAGAACAATAGTGTTCGGTTGTACATCCATTACAAATATGACAATCATAAAGAAGGGAATTGCAATTTCCTGTTCACTTCTTATTACATATGTCAATATTTGATCACAAATTAGCTTAAAATTATACCTATCAACAACATATTACAATATATATTACCAAAGTCTTCAACTCTTTTTTTTTCAATTTCTCTAACATAATATTGGTAGCCTTTATCATCTTCAGTCTCTTTCATTTTCTCCACACTAATATACCTTGAAGTTTTACCCTTCCTTTTTAAAGCAGATTTTTCTGACCTTAGTCTCATAATCACTGCAACAGACCTCATAGTAGATTTGTCAACATACCACAGGAAAAATCGCACTTCCTAACCCACAAAAATATCAATTAAAGTTTTACATAATATACACAACACTCTAAATTTAAAAATTAAGTTTAAACTCACTCACCGGATAACTAGAACACCCATAAAACCTCTTCCCTGGATTATCTTCAGACCATGAAACCTTCAATGAGGCTTTTCATCCACAATAGTAACGAATGTAACGAGCTTTTGAATTTAACTATGAAGAAGTTAATGATGATGACTCCATGAAAACCTTTTCCTATAACCAATGACCAATATATATCATTATCTTACATTTAAATGTTAAATGACATTGAAAAACTGGCCAAGAAAACTGATTTCATCTCATCAAATGGAAAATAGTCACAAAATAACTTCAGCTTGTCAAACACAATAGAACAGTAACTGACTAATGAATTAGTATAATTAGTTAACATGGCAACAAAAAGTGTTTTTTCAATTCTACACCATGTAATTGCATCATAGAATCAATGGGCTGTGCTGTTTTAATGGGATTAAGCATAAAAACAAATTAGAACAAAACATATATTCATTATTAGATAATATCAAACAAATTGCTTTCAATTAAATGGCTGTGATGTTTACCTATTCTTAAACTAACAACATTTTTTGACAAACTACTTACCTATTCTTGGAATCATTCGATAATATCAAACAAACATATGCTACTATCATAGAAACATTTGTAGTTTTCATGTTCACTGGAAGAGTTTGTCTACCCTAAAAAGTAACTATTGATTTTCATTGCACTTATGCTCATCTATCCTAGCTTTGAATTCTCATTGTATATAAAGTAATCTTTATCACTCCCTGGTTTTCAAACTACAGCTTTCAAGAATCCTTTCTACTATAAAATGCTCCATAATTCCATCTACAACCATCCTTAATAATCTCTTCTACTGCATTTCTAACTTTCTAAAAGCCCTCTGCTTCCTTTATCTCCATAAATAATATATAATATGACTTAAAGACTAATAATATCTCCATCGTCCAATTACAAAGACTTTTTTAGCACTTTAACCACAAATTAACCAAAAATTAACCACAAATATCATATCATTAAATAGTAAATTCCTAGTGTAAATAAAAACCCATATAGTTACTTAAGGCTGATAACGACAGAGGTAAGAAGTAGTGGAGAATCGAGGGTGAAGACAATATGGACAACTTACTGAACCATAGTCCAATGAAGGATGAGATAGATTACACTTTAATTTGTTTTCAAACGTATGTAGAGAGATTAAACAAAGAAGCAAACCTATACAACCTAAACAATAAACATAAAAAACATGATAACAGTAAATAAAAACAACAATGACAAATAATCACACTAGAGCGATGGTTGCGACTGCAGAGGACATGAAGTGCGATGGGTAGAAATAGGTGAAAGGGAGAAGGTGAACATAAAGCGCAATAGCAAGATCAATGTCACCACCAAGAGAATGCAAACCAAGAGGATGAAGGAGCTACGAAGATAGAGAAAGTGTGAAGGTAAGAGAGATCGCATGATTTAGAACTGAAGCCCTCATTTCCAACACGTCATTCGGTAAGTGCGGTAAGTGGGATCTGGGTCCACTACCAACGTGGATGTTAGGGGTCAAATTGATAGAGTTTAATGGTTAATTTTTTGAATTATGACCCTTAATTTAGTGCTTAATTGGTAAATTGATGTCTTATTATGTTTAATTTGTAGGATTGAGCTTAATGATGAATAATGGATAAAAAAAATGAAGAAATCCTCTTGGTTCTACCTATAAACAACCTCCTAAAAGGGTGCCGTTATATGAAGAACAGAGGACCATTTATTGATCCAGAATTCAAGCACTAACAGCACCCTGAGAGGGTGCCATGGCTTGGTGGCAGGGTGCCGTTACTCCCTAAGTCAACAATTTTAGCTCCAAATCTTCCAGATTTCCACCCTTGGTGTGTTCCTAATTAATGACAATGTCTACTAACAAATGGGGGGAGCTCTCCAGGTCCTGAAAACAGCAAAAAAATATACAAAAAACATGGACAGAGTGAGGGAATCAAATCTTCCATTGGAGAGAGAGTCTTTTTCTCTCACTTTTCTAGCCTTTCCTTAGTTCTAAGCTTCAAACACTTAGTTATTCGTATTGTGTATTGTTTTATGAGTTTCTGAACATTGGAGCTTGTTGTTAAGACTCATAACTAAGTTTAGGAATCATATAAGGGGGTTTCTAAACTCAGATTATATCTCAATTAGTTCCATTTTCGGATTAATCAAGGTTGTTCTTATTATGCTTATATCTTTGAATGTTCATGATTTTTTTACAAGATCTTGATGAATTACAGCTTGGCTGGAGTTCAGATTCAAGTTAGGAGTTTAAGAAATATCCACAAGTCTTTCTGGGATTTGTTGTAACATCTAAACTTTATTTTTAAGCTTGTAATTTCAGATCTACCAAAGCATGTTGTATAAATTGCATATCTTGTATGTTTTGATGCAAATGTGTGGCCAATCATTTCTGTTGCTATGGATTAATGTTTTATTGACTTGAAAGAGTTTCAATGCATGATTAAATGTCTGTATTTTTCTTATTAAAGGTCTAAAAGAACCAATTTTAAGCTGGCCACTTAAGATTAGTGTTTAAGATAGTTTAAGCATGAGAAACCATCTTAAATTGTTTGAAAAATCAATAGGCAACATGAATTAATCCTTGCATGACCAAACCTGGATTTTTTGTGAAAGTTGGAGTTATGGGATTAATTTTCCAGAACTCACCTTCTTAAATTAAAGCACATTTACTTGAGTTTAAAGCATAACCAAACTTTAGACAATATTAAATGGAGGAAAAGAAAAGTATTAACCATAACTTTGTTTTGATTTTGTGAAGGACTTTAATCAAACCCTAAATATTTATGAAAACTCAATTAAATCATCAATCATCTAATCAATAGTTAATTTAGACATTTGGTAATTTTCATAATTTTTAGAAGAAATTAAAAATCATTTTTGAAGTGTTTAAGCCAAAGTAGTATAGTTAAGTCATTTTTCAATTTTTTATCAAATTCTCTGGATTTTTCCCAAATAATTGTAATCCAATTAACCTACTAGTTAAGCAACATTTCTTCTATGGGTTCGACACTCATAGTATGAAAAATTACCCCACTTTATTACTTTCGCGATAGGTGCACTTACCTTAAATTCTGTTGGTTTTTAAAGTAAAATCATTTCGAAATCACCCATAATTTTAAAGTCACCGAACCAACTCAACACTTGTCCTGAAGCAAAATTAAACACAAGCAATGGATTCTATAACTTTATTTTCACAACTATCAAAGTATGCAATCCCAAGAACTTTGGCTAACTTAAGTGCCAAGCTACTACACATATCATCACTACTTTTCGTTATTGCTTCAACTTATGAAACCATTACTCAAAGTTAAGTATAAACTCAAAATGAATCTTCATCACGACTTCACTCATTTCTCTTGAGTTTTTAATGGTTACTGTTTTACTCAAACTTCCTATAGGAGACCACATTATCATAGGCTTGCTAATACACCGATTCTTCTCCATAATGATTACATACAAAAATAGATAAAAAGGACTTTCATTTGTGTTGTAATGGGATTAGGGTTAAGGTAGGTCAAAAAGGTTTAGGGGTTCATCACAAGCATTTATAAAGTACAAAATTGTTGCATTGATTAGGAGACTTAAAATTTGACGGATGTTCGAAATGATTTTTACTTTAAAACCAATGTACTTTTTAGGCAAGTGCACCTATCGCAAAAGTAATAAAGTGGAG
>JAOXYD010210379.1:0-20372 GCA_028565735.1 Pinacopodium congolense
AATAAAGCACACAAAGCAAAATAACGAGAAAATAATTATAGAAAAATTCAGAAAAATTATAAAACAATATTTTACAAATCCTAAAGTAATCAAAACCAATTTTCCTAATATTAAGGTTAAAATATCCTTAGCAACGGTGTAAAAAACTTGTTGCGTTGGTTGGGTGACTTTAAAACTTTGGATAATTTTGAAATAATTTTACTTTGAAAACCAACGAAATAAAGGCAAGTGACCTATTGTGAAAGCAATAAAGTGGAGTAATTTTTAGACTCCAAGTGTAGAACCTACAGGGAATATGTTGCTTAATTACTAGGTAGATCATATTACAATTATTTAGGAAAAATCTAGACAATTTGATTGAAAATTTGAAAATTGCTTAAACTATACTACCTTGGCCTAAACACTTTAAAAATAATTTTTAATTACTTCTGAAAAATTATAAAAATTACCAAATGTGTAAATTAGTTATGGATTAGATGATTGATGATTTAATTGAACTTTAAAACGCATTTAAAGTATGATTAAAGTCTTTCACAAAATCAAAACAAAGCTACGGTTATGACTTTACTTTTTCTCCATTTAATCTTGTCTAAAGTTTGGTTATGCTTTAAAATCAAGTAAATAGGCTTTAATTTCAAGAAGGCAAGTTCTAGAAAATTAATTCCAGAACTCCAACTTTCACAAAAAGTCCAGGTTTGGTCATGCAAGGATTAATTCATGTTGCTTATTGATTTTTCAAAAATTTAAGATGAGTTTTCATGCTTAAACTATCTTAAACACTAATCTTAAGTGCCCAGCTTAAAATTGGTTCTTTCAGACCTTTAATAAGCAAAATAAAGACATTTAAACATGCATTTAAACTCTTTTAAACTATCAAAACATCAATCCATAGCAACAGAGATGATTACCCACACATTTGAATCAAAACATATAAGATATGCATTTTAAACCACATACTTAGATAGATCTACAACTATGAGCTAAATAAAGTAGTTTAGAAGTTACAAAACGTGTTTAGAAGGCTTCTGGACAAGTCTTGTACTCTTTAACTTGATCTGGACATCAATATAGCTTCTAAATTCACAAGATCTAGCAAGAAAATCAAATAACGTTCAAGGATATGTACATAAGAACATGAACTTTGATTAATCCAAAAAATAAGAGAATATAATGAATGATCTGGGTTAGAAAACCCCCTATGATGATTTAGAAACTCAAATCTATGTCTTAGCTTCAATCTCCAACAAACATCAACTCAAAATACAATCAGAAACTCGAAATACAAGTGTTTGAAGCTTAAACTATCAAAGAGAAAATAAGAGGGAAGCAAGAGCTTCTCTAATTAAGTTTGATATGAAGTTCTCTAACTCTCTATGTGTTTCCCGTGTTTTCTTGGGTCTATGCAGACAAGCTGGACCTCCCACCTATGCTAGTAGACAATGAAATTAATTAGAGACATGCCAAGTTTGAAATCTTCAAGATTTGGAGTTGAAATTGTTGACTCTATGTACAACGGCACCCTGCGCTCTTACAAAAGCACCCTCTCAGAGTGCCGCTAATGGTCAAATGCTTAACCCTTCAACGGCCCCCTGTTCTTCAGTCAATGGCATCCTCTCAGGGGGCTGTTAATGGACCGAATAAAGAGGTTTTCTTCATGTTTTTACTCCAATCTTCATGATTAAGCTCCATTTTGTAAATAAAACATAATAAGACATCCCCCCCCACTTAAGCATTTCTTGTCCTCAAGCAAATTAATTCATCATCAAGTTTGTAATAGGATATAAATATAGGAAAAATAATTCAGAATTTGACACTGCAATTATTGAAAATGCTTTATCGATCTTTTAAAAATTTTGACGCATGAAAATGTTATAAGATTGATAAATCATATCAATGAGTTGTTCCTTTTATACTTAGGGATGGAGTGAAACAATAACGTTCTCGCCTTTTTTTATTTTCGCTATCAACTGTTGTTTGGTCGACCGATGTCTTTTGTTCGGTCGATCGGTCTTATGAGAAGCTTTATTTGGTAGATCAATCCTTGCATTCAGTCGACTAGTCTTATGCAAAGCCTCATTAGGTAGATTGATCTTTGCATTCGAATGATTGATGTCTTGCCTTTGGTCGACCGATCTTCATTCAACAGGTATGGCAACACTTTGGATCAAATGCTCCAATCTTCTTCCTTTTTTGTACCAAATATGTATAAACTCATTTAACCTAACATTAAATTCAAAATGAAGATAATTTGAGCATTTGAACAATAAAATATGATTGAAATCACATCTAAAAGCATATGAAAACTTAATATATTCCAATCTTATCAAATACCCCCACACTTAAACTATTGCGTGTCCTCAAGTAATGATTTAAACAGTTCACTCAGACAATCTCAATCTAAATTTTCAAGCTAATTGTGTACAAACAAAAGTCAATAGATTCCTTTAATCAAGTTCACAAATCCTAATTCTTTAATGACAAAAACTTAGTTAATCATATGCACATACATAAAGACTATAAGAAGCAACCCATAATGCATAATACCAAAAATTTACATCATTCCATATAACTTATCATAAGAACATAGTCAAGGATGTCTAGAACATAAAAACTAACAAAACATAACCTACTTTTACAATAAAATTTCTTTATATAGAGCAATATATAGGAGATCATTGCTCCTTTTTAGCTTGTTTGAGATGTCATATACCTGTTTAATATGATGGTGAACATGTTTTCGTGCACACTCCCAGTTAAGGCAAGATCGCGGTCTCAAATGGCTAATAGATCCACTCAAAAACTTCAACATATTAGTTTGGAGCCATTGGAGTGAAAATTTCTCTCTTTTTATTCACAATAAAGAATCCTATTTTAAAAAATTAAAACACAACAACCAATTCCCAATTCACATGGAAAGCCATATAAAATGATCATAAATATTCAATATCATATTAAATGGTTTATTAAACACATGCAAGCACTCAAAAGAAAAAGAAAGGTGAAAAACTTAAGAGTTAGAAATCAATCCAGAATCAATCATTGTTCACCAAATTAAAAACATCAATTTCCTTTGAATACCACAATTAACTATCAACTACAGATCAACATCATTTGAAGCTTTCATTTTCAAATCATAACCATCAGATTCATAACAGTTCAATTGCCAAAAATTTTAAATTGCCACACCCCCTCACTTAAATGAGACATTGTCCCCATTGTCTTATAAACATTGAAAAGACAAAAGAGGGATGGAATAGGAGGACTCCTCTAGATCAAAGAGGCTAAATGTAGCTTGAAAACCAAGATTGCAACTTTGAATTGAAAGATTGAAACCTGGGAATGAAAGTTCTTAGCTTCCGCCTCAAACAACTAGAAATAAAACAAGCCAATGAAAACAAGTAAAACACCTAAAGCAAACAACTAAAAGATAAGAACAAAAGAGAGAAATAAACAAAAGAAAGGGATATGGGATGGGGTGCCTCCTATCAAACCCTTATTTTTTGTCATAAGCTTGACCCTCGGCATAGCAATGTTATCCATTATCGAAAGGATGCTTAAACTCGACAAGTAGCATGCTCAGGCTCCATGGGGAGCCTGAAGAATGTCCTGCAAAGTAGGATCCCAATCAATATGATGCCTCAAGACTGCAGGGAGGTGCAACCAAATTGCTTCATCGTTATACTCCATCGTCCACTCTCTTCTTGGGGCATCACCATTCTCCTAGGTGATCCTCCTAATGGTGCAATCAATAAGTGTGGAGGCTCTACATTTTGCATAACATCTTCCAACTCCAGCTTGCTTGCATACAACTCCTCTAAACAGCCACTTTGCTCCAACATCTCTCTCTCCTAATCCTCCTTCCTCTCGTGCTCCCTCTTTTTATCTTCTTTTACTTCAGTTTTTTCTTCTTGATGTAACTTATGAGGGAAAGGAGTCAAAATGGATTCAATAATAAAAAATGAAGTACTACTTACCTCAGGAGGTATAGCGTCCTCCATCTCGCCTAAACACATGTTCATTTCCTCAATGGGCTCCTCTTTCCCCTGCTATTCTCAACACTCTAGGGAAAGGACACATATCATCACGCCCTGATCTTCCTTTGATGGGCTAGGAAAGCTTTTCGAGACTTAAGTTTCTAGGATCGTGATCACTTCGACCAATTGGCTTACTTGGTCTGCCAAGTCCTTCAAGTCACTCCTTACTTCCTGTTGGAATTGAAGAGTGCTTGTAGCCAGGCTCTTCATTGTCTCCTCCAATGGCATCCCAGCAGCTTATGGTGGCGATGTAAGAGGTGGAGCTATGAGGGAGGAATGCAATTGACTTTGATAGCATAGTTGTGGATAATTGAATCCAAGCTGGTAGCTTCCATCTGAAAGGTAAGTATGATCCTCCCACTCCGGATCTTGAGTGTAAGGATTATACCATCTTTATTGTTCTTCTTGGAAACTTTCAGCCATATAAAACTACTATTGAGCCTGCAAGGAAGGACATATATTAATATAATCACCAGAATACTAACAAAAATCATATACTTTAGTGTCAATCGGATCTATCAATACTTGCTCAACTAAAGATGTGAGATTTGTTACCTATTGTGTCAACCTTGAGATCGCAGCTAACTCAAACTCATCATCAACATAAGAATTAAAGTAAGAAGGATCATAATAAAAAGAACGTTGAAAATAAGCCATTGTTCAAAAAAGCTATGAAAAAAAAAACAAATAGAGATCAAAGATGATGAAAGAATAACAAAAAGAAAAAGAAAAATATCAAAAGAAATAACAATTAAGACAAGTGCTAGCTCCCAGGCAATGACGTCAAAAATTTAGTGAGCTCATCATAAACTACCACATAACAAAATTAGCTAACCTACCTAATTAAGTAGCTAGGGAAAGCCATGGTCCATCCTACAGAGAGTTATGTTGAACTTCTATATCTAATGTTGTCAAGAAAAGGAAAATAAAAGCCCTAGAATCAAGGAAACTAAAGAAACTAAAATAAATAACTTAAAAGATAAGCATAAAACACATAAGACAAAACTAAGAGCAATAACAAAGAAATGGGTTGAAGGTATCATCGAGAATTAGGAATGACTATTGATCCTTGAATCTAGATAAACGGTGCTCTAGCTATGGTGATAGCTTATAGCTTCGAACAAACTCTCAAACCCTCAGTCCCTCTAATTTAGGTATATCTAAAAACCTTTAGAAATACCACTAACTCCATCTATAATTTAAAATAAGCTCTCTAGATTTAATAGTGTAGAAGCTTTAGGTGCTAAGAATGACTAACCTAGGCCACTAACTCATAAGCTCTGATATTCTAACATAAAGGTAAGGGACTTTAGATTAGCTGGCTAACTATCCTAACAAATCTAACTAACCTATTGCTACTTTCATAAATTACTAAGGACCATTACGTATCACTTGCTCATTCCTAGCTTTAGGATTAGGGAATTGCCTAAAGAGTAGTAAATCCTAAGGATAACTCTTAATCCATAACAATTAACCAAAATCTTTTTAAGCCTAAAAACACCAAATTAAGCTAAACCAATTCACATTCTCACAATTAATCATCCTAATTCCTTCTCACACCTTCAAGCACAAAAAGACACTAGCTAAACAATACAAAATTAACACAAAGCACAAAATAAAAATAATAAAAATAATCATAAGCTCAGAAATAATTACGAAAAAAATAAACATAGGGCTAGAAATAAAAAAACACGATTATATTAATTAAGATCAAGTATTCCATACAAAAATAAATCAAACATAACTAAAATTATAAATAGTAGAAAATAAATCAAAATAAATAACTATCTAAGGTCTAAAATGGAGTAGTGATAACAATACACAAGAAAATGACTAAACTAAGCAAGAACATGAAAAAGAAATAAAAATAAAACCCTAAACTATAGAGGAAGGCGATTGAAAATGAGAGAGGAAGAAGAACCTGCAAAGAGAAGACTGTTGGAAAAACAAATCTCCCTCCCAATAGTTTAGACGAGTTTTGCCTTTTATATTTAGGACTGGGGTTAAATGGCAGCGTTTTCACCTTTTTATTTTTCGTTGTCAAGTGTTTTTCAGTCGATCAATATCTTTTGTTCAATTGATTAGTCTTATGAGAAGCCTCAATTGGTCGACCAATTCTTGTATTTGATTAACCGGTCATATACGAAGCTTCATTCAGTTAGCCGATCTTTGCATTCAGCTGACCGATATATTGCTTTTGGTTGATCAATCTTCGTTTAACAGGTACCGCAACACTATGGATCAAGTGCTCCAATCTTGCTCCTTTTTGTAGAAAATGTGTATAAACACATTTAACCTAACATTAAATGCAAAATGAAGATAATTTAAGCATTTAAACAATAACATAGGATTGAAATCACATCTAAATGCATATGAAAACTTAATATATTCCAATCCTAGAGAGCATGCTAAAGCTATTACCCTAAGAAGCATAAGAGAATTTGAGAGTGAAAGGAAGAAGGTAGAAGAGAAATGAAAGTAAGTATTGGTGGAGGGGAAAGAAAAAGAGCAAGGAAAAGAACATGACAAACTGCAGAGAGTCAAAGAAGAAGAGAAGAAGAAAGAGAAGGAAGTTAAGGGTGAAAACTCTGAAAAGCTACCTAGGTTATCTACTGTTCCAAAGGTTCAACATTATAAAGCTAGGATTCCTTACCATCAAAGGTTAAAGAATACAAACCTAAAAAAAAATTCAAAAAGGTTTTGGAGATGTTTAAGAAATTGCAAATATGGTGCTGGAATGTAGTTTCTATTAGCGTACCTTGTTTAAAGATACATTTCACTATGTTAAACAATTGTCAATGGGTTGGGAGTGTCTCTAAGAGACATGAAATGTCACTGAACAACATTTTGATATGTGAAATTTTTTATGTTTGAGGTATCGACTTCATAGGACCTTTGCCTTTGTCATACTATAACGAATACATCTTAGTGGTTGTAGATCAAGTGAGTAAATAGGTTGAAGTAGTTATGCTTCCAACTAATGCTTCAAGAGGTGCAGTTTTTTTCTTAAAAAATAATATTTTTACAAGATTAGGATACCAAGAAGGATTATAAGTGATGGGGGAACACATTTTAGATATAAACAATTTGATTCTCTTTTGACTAAATATGATGCTACCTATAAGGTTGTTATACCTTATCATCCTCAGACTAGAGGTCAATTTGAAACTTCAAATCGAGAGATCAAGTGAATTCGAAGAAAGACCGTTAGCTTTTCAATAAAATATTGATAACTGAAGTTGGATGATATTTTATGGGCCGATCGAATTACTTTCAAAACACCCATAAGAATGTCTCCATATAAGTTGTTATATGGAAAGGCTTGTCATTTACCTGTTAAGTTAAAACATCATGTGTATTAGGCTATCAATGTTTTGAATTTTGACTCAAGGAAAGCAAGTGAAGAAATGCTTTTGAAATTTAATAATTTGGATAAGTTTCACCTTGATGCTTATGAAAACTCTAAATTATATAAAGAGAGAGTTAAAAGATGGTATGATAAGCATATCATTCAAAGAGAAATCAAGGTTGGTAATAAGGTCTTTGTATACAATTGAAGACTTAATTTATTTCTAGGGAAGTTAAGATCAAGATGGACAAGCCCTTATAATGTGTTCCTTTTAAAGATATCGAGGTAACCAATGGTCACTTAACTTTCAAGGTGAATGGGGCAAAGAGAAAAGTTGTACGTTCCTAGTTCAGCTGCAGAATCTGTTGAGATTCATTCACTTTTCAATCCTAGCTAAACTAGGCATTATCCTTGTTAGTTTGGTAATTATGTGTGTCTTTATTTTATTTTTTATGATAGGATTTAATTTTAATATTTGAAGCCATTTTAAGTATGATTATTTATGATTAGTGTTATTTCCTTAGTATTTCCCTAGTTTTAGTGTGTTTGTTTTGATTTTTAAGTATTTTATGTTAATTCAAAGAAAATTTGATGATCAATCCATTTAATTTTGCTAGAATAAGGTTTAAAAATAAATTTGGTGTAAAATTGGGTTAAAAATCAAGAGAAAAGAAATCAATAGAACCTATACATGGGTTTGCATTAATCCCCGTATAGCCCTGTTGATTCGCGTATTGGTATGTAGGTCAAGGACCAACACGGTGACCCAAACCATCGTATCGCTCCTAGGTCACATTGTATTACTTTGAAGAAAACATTAAAACTTAAACTTTTTGGTTGAAATTTTTTAGACCTCCTTTCTTCTTCTCCCTTGCCGTCACGCTTCTTTTTCTTTTAAATCCCTATATCTTTCTCATTTTGCCACCAAATTGAGGTTCTTGGTGTCATTGTGCCATAATTTTTATCCTTTAGCAATTAATACCACAAATCAGTCAAAAGCTTATTCAAATTGCTTCAAAAATCCATAAATCTCTTGGGGATCCATTCAATTAGATTTGTTATTATTATGATCTAAAATTCATAAGCTTTCTAACGATACTAATTTTGTAGCCTAACTCTTTTGTCGAAATTTTGAGAATTTTTCAATAAAAGGAATATTGTTTAAAAAATTATCAGAAGCATTTTTTATATGTATTTGTATTTTATGACTTATTTGGTTCCTTTATTGAACAATTTTTGATCTAATGGTACCTAAGACTACTTCCGACAGCCATCCAGAAAAAGGCCAATGGTTGATCAATCTTAATTTACTATAAGGGAAAATTCGGATTAGTTCGAATCCCACTAAACTAACAAATTCATTTATGAGCGCTCTATTAATTCAGTCTTATAGGAGCAATTTGACGTCTCAAGTGCTTTTCACACCCTAGGTTGGGAGCCTGTCATTAACTTTTCAAGAACATGCTATCCAGCTTTGGTTCATGAATTTTTTGCTAACATAGAGGAGAAGGATGAAGCAGATTCAATAGAAATCTGTAGTTTCATGAGAGGTACCCTAATTCATTGAACAACAACTTTCTTTCTAAATTTTTTAATGTTCCAAGTGAAGGGGATGTGTATGTTAGGTCATAAGACTCAATTCATGGAGGTTCTATTTCTTTGGATCTCAATTTTTTCTTTGTCACTAATACTGCTGCCTTAAGGTTAATTAAGAAAAACGGCTAAGCATATTCTGATGACTCTTTAAGAGTAAAGGAGCATCTGATAGTTGCAATTTTAAGCTCTAACATAGTCTCTAGGGTGAGTGGATTAAATAAGGTTAGGATCAATGATGCTTACATGTTGTATAAGATGCTCTATGGGTTAGAAGTTGTTTTAGGACTACCACTAGTTGGTTTTATCATCACATCTATAAAGGAGGGAGTAAAGATGCAAAAACAAAGCAAGAACTTCTGCTTTTCAAGTCTTTTGAGTAGGATCATCTAGTCAGCAGGAGTTAACATTGATTCTGAGCCTTCTATGGATAAGATTTGTTATACTCAAATCAAAGTTGGCACACTTAAGCTATGGAAGTTTGCTCGCATAAGAGGAGTGTGGCATAGATTAAAAGAGGGGAAAGTACCTGATGCGCCATCTGTTTGAAATGTTCATCCTAAGGTACCTAATGAGATAATGGGTGAGGCTTCATTTGAGGCCATCCCAAGTGTTCATCTGCCTCTCCCACTAATAGGATTGAATTATCTTACACTTTTATATACATTTCAACATGAATCCATCCCTATTTTGATGTTTAAATGCCTAAATTGTGTTCCTTTTGAGTTAACATTCAAATTTGACCTTGGGACATAAATACTAGTTGAAAGGCCAAGAATTTAAGCAACATTGGAACTAGAATAGGTGTATAATCAATTTGTGACTTGGAGGACCATGTTATGAAATTCCACACCAAATTTCAAGGCCATATCACAAGTCATGAAGAGTGCATAAAGAAAAGAACATCACGACCTTAGTGGAACACTAGATTTGGTGTATCTGATTTTGGTGATGCATAAGAAGCAAGTTTAGAGCTCAAATTGTTCTAAAACTTTTTTAAGTGCAATAGCATCATTTGAGGAGCCTACATACCAAATTTCATGACTATTGAAGCTGTATAAAAGGATTTAGGCAAGGAGAGGCAAAAGCTGTCAAATTCTGAGACATAAACAGGATTTGTAAAACAATGTTGTTTTTATGATTTACAAAGGAAAAATTGACTAAGTTGCCGCCACATTCCAAGATGTCCTAGCATCTATCCAAGACATATTTAAGGAAGATGGGGAGCCATTTTCGTCACCTTTAGGCTCCCACTTGAGTAGCCATCCATATTCTTAGGTTTTTAAGTTTTTCTTCATGTCTTTCCATTTAGTTTTGAATTCTATTGTTAGATTTAGTAGTTTAGGTGTTGAATCTTGGTTTTATTTATGTTTTCTTTACTTCCTTTCCATTTTAATTGCATTTTAATTTTAATTTTTATTATTATTTCATTTGAGTTATGTTAAATATGTATGGAATGCTTGGTTTTCATTATTATAATGTTTTTTTTAATTTTCTAGCCTTATATTCATTTTTTTCCTTATGATTCCTATGTTTTTAGTTGTGTTTTGTTTAATTTAAGATTTGGTTTATATTATTTTCATTATATTAGCTTAATTTTTCTTGACTTTAAAGATATTTAATGGATTTATGAATGGAAATTGTGAGAATTGGAATGGGTTTTTAATGGACATTGTGATTTATTCTAGGATTGATCTAGGATTCCAAGTAAATGGCATGAATTAGAGATTCATTCATAGGAGTGGCTTTTAGGTATAATTTTTAGTTCAATTCCTAGGTTTGAGCTTGTGATACGTAATAGTCTTAGTGATTTCCACAAGTAACAATAGGTTAATTTGTTTTAAAGGTAAACTTAACTAATTAACCTAGAATTCTAATTCTCTAAGTTAGCCAATCTGAGCTTGTGAAATTGTGGTTTAGGCTAGTCATTCCCAAGTGTGTTAATATTACTGCACCATTAAATCTAAAGAGCTTATTGTGGGTTATCGCATAGTTAGGGATATTTTTCGAGTTTGTTGAATTTATCTAAGATCGGAGCAACTTAGGATGTAAGAGCTTGTTTATGTCTATAGGCTAACATTTTAGAATAATTGCAATCTATATATTTTGATGATCAATTATAAGTCTTGAATCACATATATATCTTCTGTCCATCTTTCTTTTATTATTATCCATTTTTTGTTTTATGTCCTACTTATTTGTTTTGTTTTCTTTGTTTGTCTTTTCCATTTATTTTTAAGTTCTAAAAATTCCGAGGCTTTTGTTTTATTTTACACAACACTAGAAATAGTTTGAATTCACCCTAGTTCTTTGTGGAATCGACCCTAAATTTTCCTACTACATAGTTAGTTAAGTTAGTTAGGTAAAATTTATTATTTGGTGAGCTTGCAAGAGCTTGATCAAATTTTTGACACTATTGTTGTGGAGCTAGTGCTCGTGTTTTGGCTATTTCTTGTGTTGTCTTTATTTTTTGTTTTTGTTTTTATTTTTCTTCTTTGTGGTCATCTTGTCTTCTGTTTGTTTTAGTTTCGTAGCTTTTTCTAATTCTGAAATCTTTTAGCAACAATGGGTCATTATCAAAATGCTTTTAGTTTTGAATTTTCCTACTATTCTTACTATGATAATGAATTTTGACTCTTTTGCTACTTGTAGGTTGGAGCATCAATTGGTGAACTTCATGTCCTTAGTGGCGCAAGACAAGATAGATCAAGATGAAGCTATGGTATGCATTGTTTGCTCCTTTATAGGCTATCCCATTTATAGGCTATATATAGCACTACAAATTTGATTCTCGGCCTGCATACTACCAAGACTAGCCATACTTCTGGTCCATGACTCTACTTACCCCATCGCCATCATAAGCTCATTGATTTGAACATGTGTGGCTAATTTCCTAAGGGCTTGGAGGTACTAAAGGGATAAAGGGATAATAATTGTAAGAATGAAGTTGAGTTTGAATTGAAGTGGTGCTCTTATGCTTAGGTTAGTTTGGAACTTTAGGTAAATGTCATGAATTAGGTATTATCTTTAGGATTGATCACCCTTTAAATAACTTCCTAATTTGAAAGCTTTGTTTGAGCTTGTGATATTTAATAGTCCATAATGATCCCGAAAGTAGCAACAGGTTGGTTAGAAACATTCCTATAAGTGAAATGAGCATTACAAGCTTTATTTCTAAGTTTCTAGTTCTAGTTGTAGATATGTTTTCGATGAGTTTTTAGAACTTATAAGCTTTTTTATTGCATTCATTCCTAAGAGGTATATAAACCTCTAAAACCCCTTGGCTGATTAAAGAGTGAGATGTTTTGAAGGAATTTTTTAAGAAGTGTGTATTTTAAAATAGTGTATTTTTGTGGTGAAAATAATAAGAGTAAAAGTTGTGAGAGCTTATCCTAGAGTCCTTTAAAAAAGGTGAAGGTTGTGAAGAGGTTATTATTAAGCCTATTGAAAAAAAAAGTGATTTTAAAAGAATACCGCCTTTGAATTTATATTTGATCTTGTCACAGTGAAAATTCTCAACAAGTTGTTAGGAAAAGAATGTAAGAGAAAATGGATATCTCGAAACCTCTATAAATTAGTTTGCCTTATTCTCTTCCTTACTCTTTATTTTAAGGCATTAGTTTATAAGCTATTATGTTCTTATGATTATTTATATTATCTTTACTTTTAGGTAATTAGCTTTTGCATATTTGATTAAAAACATGGTGAATTTAGATTATTAAGGTAAAATATTGTTTATCTTACGCATAATAGTTTAGAAGAATTTAATCAACTTAGGATTCACCAACTTAGAATAAATTTTTAAAGAACCTAATTTATCCATTCTCTTAGTTACTTTAAGGCCAATAGTAGGTTATTAATAAACTAGTAGAGCATATAAGGTGTTCTAATTAAAGGACTCTATATTTTTTCTTTGATGAATTAAACCCTTTTACATGAAGAAAGATGTTGAAATAAATTTGTCAAATGAATTGAAGAAACTAGTTTTAAAAGTATAAAAAGAGGATGACCTAGACACCATACACGTACCTAGTGAACCTATTCTTAAACTAAGTGAGGATGATAAGAAGGATGAGAGGTTATTTAGAGATTAGAGATAAGAGAAAGACCACCTTTCAAACCAAATCATAGGTGATGTACAAAGGTTGTAGTTACTATATAATCATTTAGATATTTATCTCATGTGGCCCTTATTTCTCATATAACACCTAAGACCATAGAATAAAATCTTTATGATAAAATTTAGGTTTTAACCAAGAATAAGGAGATAAATCAATTTTAAATGAACAAGATATTAGTACCTACGCTTAATGATCATCAAATTATAGGTACTAAATTAATGTTTAGGAACAAGCTTGTTGAGTCCAGTAATATTATGGGAAACAACACTAGATTGGTGGCTAGGGTCTATAACAAAGAGGAGGGAATTGATTATGAAGAGACCTTTGCACCTATAGTTAAATTGGAGGAAATTAGGTTACTATTAACATTTTCATCCTATTTGTAAGCTCTTTTTAATGGATGTAAAGAGTGCATTTCTCAATGATTTTATTCAAGAAGAAATTTAAGTAGGACAACCTCTCAACTTTGAAAACAACGATGTACATAACTATATGTATAAACTTTTAAACCTTATCTTATTTAGATGATGTAGAAACGATTAAGTGCATTTCTATTGCAAAATGATTTTTCTAACGGTAAAGTGGATACAAATCTCTTTATTAAAAATAAAAATGAGGACATCTTGATTGTTCAAATTTATATTGATGACATTTAATGTGTGATGAGTGTACCTCTGAGTTTTGAGTAAAAATAAATTAAAATATTAAATCAACAATACTAATTCCACAAATAGTCAATTATACCTATCGTATCGTAGTATAGATCATGTAAGTCTAGATTGTCAATCCACAAAGACTGTTGAACTAATGTGAGCCCCTATCTTTGCTATCTAATGTACTCGATGGGTGATTGATTGATTGATTACCAAAATTAAACTAAATAACTGAAGGAAAATTTAAAGACAAATCTATAAGATTCAAAAAGCACTTAAGAAGTTAAGACCTAAATGGTTTATGCTCCTAAGACATGTTCATGTTCATCTCTTAACATTTATTTAATAAATCATCTATTTTGTATTAGACAGTAGATTCCCTAAATTAAACAACACTCTCTCTCGAGTTATGTAATTCCTATTCCCTTAATAAATGAAGTGAAAGTTCTTGTTATCTCAAAATATCAATTGAATGCATTAACATGTTTTATAAAATATATTGTTTTGATTAATTTCACACCTGATTCAGAAATCTCACTTAGGTCTATCCCTAGATCTCCATGTAAGATGAATTACGTATAGATTGATTTATTCATATATTTTATCTCTCAATCTAAATATATGAAATCATATAATTTGAATTGAAACTCATGTTTACATAATAATAATAAACTAATTTTATTAATTCCATAGGTAAATCTAAGAGCAAATCTTGAAATACAAAATCAAATCAAATTAACAATGTAAAAACACTACATCTTAGGGTCCATAATCATCTAGACCCTAGTTCTTAGATATATTGGAATAAATAACAACTATCATAAAGAGAATAGAGATTAAGAAGCTTATGGTCATAATGCTTTAATTCGTTGACTCCTCTATTATTCTTGTTAGAAAATCACTCTTAATGTTCACTCTCTTTATGTTTTGATCAAATTCTCTACTTTAGTTATGCTCCAAATCTTGTTAACATGGCTTGGAATTCTTCTCTAAGGTCTTGGTTTCGACTATAATGTTTCCAAGGATTATAAAATAATTAAGAAAAAAGACTTCAAAAAATTTTAAATACCCAAGGAGCTTGATTAGGTTATGGTTTATGATACAATCATAAGTGAAGTTATGCACCCTTCTATAAAAACATCATGACTAGGCTTATGGCTGTAAGCCTCTGCAGCTTTTGCTCCTCTTAATCTTTTCTTGAAGCACTCTCTATGGTTTGTTTTATGGTCTTGATATTTGGATTGAAACTTAATGAATTAATGTTATTTCTCCTCCTTATGATTTCATAACTCTTTTAACTCCAAAAATGAATCTAATTGCTCACCAAATTCCATTAAAAACATAAACATTCTTTGAAAACAATATAAATAACATCTTATTCAAGAATTAACCAATTATGCATACAATTCCCATGAAATTACCCATAAAACCTAAGATTACCATAATAAAAGTATGCCTAAAAGATGTATAGATTAGGCATTATCAACATTATCATTGATGACACTAATGAAAGCTTATGTAATAAATTTTCTAAGTTTATGAGTAAATAATTTGACATGAGTATGTTGATAAAGCTTAATTTCTTTCTTTGATTGAAAATTAGGCAAACGAATGATGGAATTGTCATTAATTATGCCAAGCATATCAAAGAATTTACTCAAAAACGTTTGGAATGAACCAAGTTAAGACATTTGGAACACTTATAAGTGTAAAACCCAAGTTCAACAAAGATGATGAAGGTAAAATCATAGATGATATGTTATAAAGAGGGATGATACGTCGTTTGCTTTATCTTATCATAAGTAGGACTAAAATCATGCTTAGCATGTACTTATATGTTATCTTTCAATCAAGTCCTAGAGAGTCTCATCTTTTAGTTGATAAGTGCATATTAAGTTATTTAGTTGGAAAAAATTACTTAGGATTACGGTACCCTAAGATTGCATTTAGAGATTTGGTTGGCTATTTTGATGCTAATTATACCTGTAACCTTTTGGATGGAAAGAGAACATGCTAATTTTTAGAAATGCATTAATATCTTAGATTAATAAGAAGCAAAAACCGATAGCTTAATCAACCATTAAAATAGAATATGAAACGGTCAATAGTTTTTATGCATAAATGTTTTAACTTAAGAAACAACTTAAAGATAATGTTATGGAGCTTAATAAGATCCCTATTAAGTGTGATAACATTAGTTTTATATTTTTAATGAAGAATCCAATTCAACATTCTAGGACTAAACACATTGAGATAAGATATCATGTCATTAGAGATCATATTTAAAAATGATGACATTGAAGTGTGTTTTTGGTTTAGTCCAAATTATCCAAATTAAAATTTCAAATTAAGCAATTAAAGCACACTTTTTAAATTAATTTCAAAACCAAATATTTAGCAATTATATTGGTCAAGAAGAAATAAAGTAGAGTATTTTAAATCCAAATTATCATCCCATAAGGAAAATAACTTTGCAAGTATTGATGAGCTCGTCACAAGCTATCGAATAATAAATTCCTAACTACCCAAACTATGTAGTAATGATGAGCTAGGATCAAACCACAAGTAGTCGGGATGCAAATTTTATTTCAAATTTTGCAAGAAAAATGAAAGAAAAAACACCCAGAATAGATGAAATCGAAATGAGCTAAGATGTAATGAACACAAATAAAGAAACAAACACAAAGAAAATTTAGAAAAGACTAATAAAAATAGCAAATACGTGGGTTAGAGATATCTTTATGATTTTGGGATGATTATTGATCCTAGAATCTAAATAAGAGGTAGTCTAATCATGGTATTAGCCTATAAGCTTGAATAAGCTCTCAAGCCCTCGATTCCTCTAACTTAGACAAATCTAACAAGCTCTAGAAATTCCCCTATCCCTATCTATAACCTAGAATAAGCTCTCTAGATTTAATAGTAAAGACTCTTTAGGTATTGAGGTGCGATTAACATAGGCCACCTACTCACAAGCTCAGAAGGTGTAACCTATGAGACCCTCGGTTAATTGATTAAGTATTCTAAAAAATTCAACTAACCTATTGCTACTTTCGGGAATTGCTATAGACTATTACTTATCACACGTGCAACCCTAGCTTTTGTATTAGAAGGTTACCTAAAGGGTGATCAAATCTAAAGATAACTCCTAATTTATGAAATTTAATCTAAGTCCCAACCCAACCTACACAAACAAGCACCAAATTAAGTATAAATTCAACTCCATTTTCACAATTTTCATCGTTTCATCCTTCTAATATCTCCAAACCCCTAAAAGAACTAGACACACCCAACTAAGCTACCTAAAAAAAATATTAAATGAAAATAAATCATACTTAATTAATTAAAACAAAAACTGGAAAATTAACACTAAAGAAGGAAACCAACATTCAAAACTTTATCTAATGGAAACTTAAATTACTTAAACGAATAAGCAATTATCTAAAACATAACTAACTAAGACTTAATTTAACATTTTAAATAAAAATTTCAGATTATAAAAATTAAACAAAAACTGAAATTTAAAGGAAGTAAAGCTTAAGAAGATGCATAGAAAATAAATACTAAATAGAGTTGAACCAAACATTTTATAGACAATTGAAACTAAATGAAAAAACACTTTAAACAAATTAATATTTAATCAAGGTAAATCTGAAATTATCATTCAATGTTTGAGTTTGAAAATAAAACAAAATTAAGAAATCTAATTGGAACAATAATCTAACATTAAGCCAAACAAAAGATTAGACTATTGAAGCAAAGCCATGCAATCGGCCATGGGAAAGAAAGCAATAAATTCGTATAAATTATCAAGTAATTTGACAATAAAAAGGTAAAACAGTCAAAATCAAAACAACATATTAATCTATGATGAAATTCATAATATAAAATGACAAAATTGAAAACAAAAATCAAAGACAAAATTCAATGCATGTGTAGCTATGATTGTTGACTAAGGTGAAGGACTTCTCTCCATTGTTTCAACTTCACTCTTTTGCTAAAGATTTCCAACCATATTTCTTGACCAAGTACTCACCAAGAGATTTCCTTCCACTCTTCATGCAAAGCTTGGTCCCATATGTGGAGAAGACGACAAAAACAACCCATACTTGGATGAGCTCCTCACGTCCTCACCAAACCTAACTCCATTTTTTTTCTTTTTGTTTCTATGTGTGTAGCCTTTTGTGTGCAGCTTAAAACCTACTTCCTTATTCTCATTCTTCTTGTCTTTTTGTTGTATAGCCGTCCACTCCTCTCTTAAGCTAAGCCTCTAGGTCTTTTGTCCTTAATTCCCAAGACAAGTTCAAATTAAGGCCTCCCCAGTTTTTCTTTAAGTGTGGTGTGTTTTAAAGCTTTTAAAATGCAAGAGCAACATTTGTTTTTTATTCAATTTCAAGCCTCCTCTTCTTTTCTTCAAATCACTTCTACTCTTCTTCTTTTTTTATATAAATTTTTTTCTAATAATTAAATATGCATCAAAACATAAAATAAACATAAATAAGCATTTAGGAAATAAAATAGAGTTGAATTCATATTGAAATATTATATAATTCAACACTATCAAATACTCCCACACTTGCACTATTGTTTGTCCTCAAGTAATTTAAACTTAACCAAGAAATTATATCAATTCATTTTCAAAGAAATTCAAGTATATGCAGTCACTTAAAATTTGGTAAACTCAAGTATCAACCTACTACATATATCATAATCTTTTCATCAATACACATAAACAAATTCAAATGAAAAAACCATTGATACAAAACAAGCATAAACTAAGATGGACTTTTCTCAAGGTGTTCACTCAAATCACTTAAGTATGTGAGGGTTGGTGTTTCACTCATAACTCCCTCTAAGAGACTACACTTCCATAAGCTTGCAGATTCATCAACTCTTGACCATATAGATTACATGCCATCATAGCTCAAAAAGGGCTTTTACTTGGTTGTAACGAGGTTTGGGTTAAGGTATGGAAACAAGGATCAAAAGGGTTATTCACAAGTATTCATAAAGTACTAAGCAAAAGGGATAACTTAATATCAATTATAAGATAACAAAATGAATATAACAGACTACGACTACTCATTATTGACCAATGTTAGTATGTTTGATTCTTCTTTCTTTCTCTTTCTTTTGTTTTGTTTTCTTTCTTTCTTTTCTTCTTTTTCTTTTTCTTTATTTTTTTTACTTTAATAACACTAAAAATAAGAGAAAACAATAGTAGCACATAACAACAAATACACGAGTAGAATTATCTCTCAAAAACATCTCATAATAGAGTATAAATAAAAGCCCTAAATTTTAAACATCAATTGCTTACTTAGTACTTCATTTAACTTATGATAGGGTAAGGCTAAAGGGATTTTGGGTTTCAATGTAAGGTAATTAATACTGAAACAAACATGGTTAAAAGGCTCAAAGGGGTTTCTAAAAGGGAAAATGACATGGTGGGTCATTTAAGCTAAAGGGTTTAAAACAAAAAAAGCCTTAAATCATTTCCATAAAGCATGCATCTCATATTTTCAAACCGATTCCATACAACTTCTGAAGATAATCTTCCTAGGAGAGCATAACACACAATAAAGAAGATAAAAATACTATGAAATTCCATTATATAAGATCAAAACCTCACATGTGCTTATGTGAAAATCCATCAAAATTTCATACATTGTCTCATCATGCAAGTATCAATTGTTTGACTTAGTTTTTGAAATCATCTACTTCAATTATTCCATATGATTCACCTTCTACTCAAGCTACCTAATCAAAATTCAAGCTTACAACTCAATCTTAGTCCAACTACTAAAACAGAATAACATGATTCAACATTTATCACAATAGTTCAAATGCACAAATGCAAAACTTTTTCAAAAGTTTTCAATTCAAATTGGCCCCACTTCCATACTTATAATGGACATTGTTCTCAATGTCTAATGACAATAAAAACACAGATAAGGGGATGAGAATAGAAGGACTCTCTTGGATTAAAGAGGGCTCATCGACTTGAGAGTAAAAATCATAGCTTCATTCATGCCTTCCTAGAAATAAAACAAGCAAAAAACAAATAAAGCACTCATTTGAAAACGATAAAAAAACTTAAATAGAAAAGAACCAAATAAAAAGATAAGGTTAGGGGTGCCTCCCAATGAGGGCTTGTTGAAGGTCACAAGCTGAACCCCTTTACAAGTAATGTTATCCATTGTCGAATGGATGTTTGAACTCGATAGGAAGCATGCTAAAACTCATAGATGAGCCTAGAGCAACCGCCTTTGAAGTAGGATTATAATTAACATGATGCCTCACGACTTCTAGGGAGTGGAACTGCATCATCTCGCCATCATACTTCAATGTCTACTCTAGCCTATAGGCATCGCCCTTCTTCCAGAATGACCTTTGCAATGGTAAAAGCAATGAGTGCGGAGGCTCATCATCCTACTTCTCACCATCAAACATTGGCTTGCTTATGCATAACTCCTTCAAGCATTCAACCGTATTCAACTCCTCTCTTTCCTAAACCTCTTGCTGCTCTTTCTTTCTCTCCTTCTCTTCTTCTTCCTCCTCGGGATTCAACTTGTGAGAAAAAGAACTAAAAATACAGTCAGTAATACTAAATGAAGTAATA
>JAOXYD010210389.1:0-20372 GCA_028565735.1 Pinacopodium congolense
GGGTAAGGCTCATATACAGCTTTGGAATACTCTTTAGCAATGTCTGATTCAATTCTCTTGAGCTCTTCTTTGACCTTCTGAAATTCTCTTTCCCTTTTTGAAAAATCAGACCTATAATATTGTTGGTCAACATACCTTCTTAGATCAAAATCGATTTGAGTAGCTTGCTTGAGTAACCTTTGATATAGCTTTTGTATTTTTTGAGTTATAACATCGACTCTGGAATTTAAGTCTTGTGTCTGTTGGAATAAACCATTAAGCTTTGAATCGATCCTTCGAAGAACATGGTTTTCGGAGATTGCATTGTCGGTTTGCCAGTCTAGCACATCGTCTTCCTAAGAAAGAGTAATAAGATGTCTGTGAGGAGTGAAACCTGTAGATCTGGAATAAGGTCAAGTAGAGACACCATTAGTCTTGTTTAGTCGAGCTTTTAATGCTAGAAAATCTTCTTTGTATGATCTCATCATATTGCAAGGTACATGTGTTGAGACATTCTCAAGAATCTTGGAGATCACTGGTATAGAACATTTTGGTTGGATCCAATGTTCCTTTCCAACCACTTTTAATAATGCAGGTAGATCCTTTGGCACCAACATGGACTGTATCTAGCAGAAATATCTGAGTTGTAGTCGGAATACCTTTTCTTCCATGTAAGGTTAGAACCATGCGAATGGCACCAATATGGAGATGTGTGTAACCCTGTTCTTGCCATAAAGCAATCAACTCGGAAGGAAACTCAAGGGTGACATACTACTCTATAGAAGTGGATTTTAAACTACATTGATCCAATCTAGAACCATAGATCAATTCTTTAGGGTGAGATCTATGGGCGGAGATTAAGCAGTGAATACTCCTCGTGATAGATCTATTACAGTGGTATAGGTTATAAGGGCTTAATAATAGAGCCGAGTATCACTGATTTTTGTATCATCTGGTAGATAGGTGATTTCTACTAGATTTTATATTTTATGAGAGAGAGAGTATGTGTTATATTTTCTTGGAAGTGTTCATATTGAAAAGGCTGAAGAGAAATGTAAAGGATTTGCAGAAGAGGTTGAAGCTTCACTCATAGTAACTGGGGTTCTCTCCCTACTCACTCTTACTAACAATAATAGATACCAGTCGAGAGACCCTAACATGGGTTACAGGGAACATCAAATGGATTTTGAGAACTCATGATACACAAGGGTTACCATAGTTAAGATCCCATGTATGCAGGCCAAGACACAATCCCTTCCTTCAGGTGTCAACTCTCAAGGTGTGCCTATTAGGGATCCTTAAGTTCCTGATATTTCCCAATAAAACTAAAAGCTCAGACAGGATCATTAATCCGATGCTTTCTGATGCATAGGATCCTCACGAAGAGGCAAGTGCAAAGCATACTCGTACCTCTATGTAGCAAAAGTAAACTTATTAAAGATTCAATCTTTCAGGAGCGAGTGAGAGGTTTTAGAGAGAAGCCATGAAGAAAACACTCAATGTTATTGATTGAAATTCAGGCTGAGTACAACATAAGAGAGCCTTTGCTTTTATAGGGAAAGGATCATACAAAAAGACAAAGACCTTATGGATAAGATCAATGTCCTATCACTACTATTGAAAGAGATAAGATCAATGTCTTATCATCTTATCCTAAAGAGATAAGAACAAGGTCTTATCAACTTATTCTAAAAGGATAAGAACAAAGTCTTATCAACAAAGACTCACAACTATTACATAAACACAAACTACAATTATTATATGGACTAATAAAGGAATCTAATGATTCCACTATTGTCTCATGGATGCATGTTGGAGGGAGATGCACTGGAACCGGAACTATCACTGTCTTTTCATCTCTTCTTATTGGGACTTGCTTTGTTAACTTTGACCGTATTCAGAAAATCTCTAATTGCTGACTCTTCAATGATAGGAGGGTCGTCATCTGAATCCTAGGCTTATTGGAAAACAGATAAAGAAAAGTGGGTTGGGTCTGCTAAATTTGGAACCAATTAAAGATATATTATAAGAATGTTTAAAATCTCAATTGGGTTGTGTTGTAATACTTCTGGTGTAGAAGGCCTTGGAATGGGCCATAGTTCTGGACTTCTGGACCCGAAAGCAGTAACATCTTCCTCAGGGTTTGGAATTTCAAATCCTGGCATCTGAGGCTTATTAGGAAAGAATTATCCTGGGTAAGGTCTAATAGAAGTGGTGATTACTGGTGGCACATACTTAGGGAATTCTTTTAAGTTATCTAGAAAGTCTCCAAGACTTTTAAAAACATATTCCTTATAGTGCGACCACTGAACTGAAATATGTCAAAAATATACCTGGCCATCTGAGTAAGTGTAGATGGATCCATCATGCTCTTTGTTGTAAGGTCGGTGGAGAATAAAGAATCACTGAGTACTTTGTTTCTCCATTGGAGTCTCCCAAAGTCGGAGATTTTGGATCACCTGAGAGAGTTGAGATCTCCATTGCATCAGTGGTTGGTACCACTAATGAAAAGTCCACAAAAGGGAGGTCTCATTTTTATTGTCACACAAATGCTGGTAGATGCACAAAGGATGGATAGAAATGGCACAGGCATATAGGGTTGAGAGAGCCTAGAGATACCACAAGGTATTTTCAGTTATTAGACCATTAAAGAAGAACACCGTATGATATGATGTTTGCAAATTAAAGAGGGGTGGATTACAATGGGTTGGTGCTTGTTGGAGGAAGTGGTGTAGGTAGTGGAATAGGTTTATTTTGGCAAGACGAGAAATTTCACCAATGTTAATATAGCTTATACCAATAGGAGGAAAGATCTTCTTAACCTTAGGGGTGAGAGAATGGTTAGCCATAAAATGGATGAGACGAATGTGCTTATGAGATTGTAAGAAGATGGAGTAGTGTCACTCTTGATGTTGATCTTCCAATTTATAATGGAAGAACCAATCCATCCATTTGAGGAGTTAGATATCTGGCAAAATCATTTTACTGTGGTTTCTCTTTTATGGCAAAATCTCTTTGCAGATTTCCTGGTAATGATTCACTGAGTCTTTAAGTTGTTTACCAGTATATCCACAGTAGAACCATATAGCTTACTGGAAGTCTTTACTTCCATCAATCTGCAAGATGCTTTTACCTTTATCAGGAATATTTAGTAGGAGTGGATGTTGACTAACCTACTTTAGTTGATTAGGACCCCATGGTGATGGACTCTTTTGGTGTAACTTGGACAAGTGGCTAGTGTGACTAGATACATAAGGGATAGAATCCTTAACATAATTGATTATCCCCATAAAATGGTGGAATTGCTTAACAGTAAGATATGTATCTGGGAAGTTTAATAATTTACCAGCTATATGCCGGCTGGACTGATAGAATCCATCCTGAAACTTCATACCTAGAAACTCTATCTGGCTTAATCCGATCTGAATTTTACGGGCCGAAAGCATGATCCCATAGTCTTCAGTAAGAGCTAAAAATTGTTGTAGCATGGCTCGATGCTCTTTCTGGGTTTGAGAGTATAGCAAGATATCATCAATGTAGATCACGACATTTTGTAAGATGGGTTCGTAAATCTTGGACATGGCCTTTTGGAATAGCGATGGTGCAATATTTAACCTAATTGGCATGATTGTCCATTGATATTGGGCATTAAGAATGCAGAATGCAGTCATATGCCTATCTATTGGGTCTATTCCCAGTTAACAAAATCTTGATTTCAGATCAAATTTTAAAATATTTTTACCTCCTTGAGGAATAGCATTTGCGTGTTGATCTTAGGCAGAGGAAATTTATCATCTTATAAGAAAGTATTCAGAGGTCTATAATCAATGACTAACCTCTTCTTTACTCCCTTTCATTCTGCCTGCTTATTGACATAGAAAGCTTGGCAGCCCCAATCTGACTTGGTTGGTTCGATCAGTCCTTGTTTTAAGAGAATAGCACATTCTTTTTGTGACATCTTTAAGTCTTATGGATTCATTCTCAGATGAGGTGCCATGGTAGAATTAATGTCCTCATTCTTCTTGAAAGGAAATTGGATGTAGAAGTCTGAATTCTTCCATAAAGGATGACGATGGTGGAACTGATCATGATTCTCTAGACAATAGTGTAAAATTTGTTCTTTGATATCTTCATATCTAGAGGGAACATCTTGTAATTAAAAGATGTTACGATCTTCTATATAGAGTCAAAAATCCTGCTTGTAATGAATACCTTGGGGTAGAATTTGTAACTCTCAGCTTGGCAAAAATATCTATTCCAATAAGGATGTCAGGATCAGGAAGGTTGCTACCTAGAACTTTTGTCCAGACAATGCAATTTGAAAAGAACTTGATCTCAATCCTTTGTTTTGTAATGAGATCAATCTTGAATGATTTTCTGTCAATTGCAGTGAAGTATTCTTTATAAGGTTTTCATTCTTCTGTAGGAAGGATATGAGGTTTCATGGCACTCCTACAAGATCCTGTATCCCTATAACCAATTGTTGAAATTGGTTTGAGAAATTTTTCAAGGAGTATATGAAGTTTGACTTACGATCACGTTACAGCTAGCTTTTTTGGTTCGATCTTTATAGAGGACTATTTCACCATGTAGAGAGGCTCCTCATCTTCTTCATCAAGAGAAGAGACTTCATCATCAAAGAGATCATAAGTAGGTAACGCAAACATAGTTTCCTCATCTTCACTGAATTGTTCTTCAAAGAGGGACTCAACATCTTCTTCATCCCGTATAGGCATCATCGCTTCGATCGACTATAAGACCTTCATGTCTTTCTTGGTTCATTTAGGGCATGGTCTTGTATAATGATCTGGTTTCCCACATAGATAGCACGTATCTAATTTCCTTGTCCCTATAGCTCGTCATTTGAAGAATCATATCTTCCTTTTATTTCTTCTGTAAGGACTTTCAAAGAGATGCTTTTTGAAGTGGTTCTTCTTCTTCGAATGGTAGCCACACTTTTCAATATCTTTACACTTGATCTTGAGATAGGACTTCTTATAAGCTTGTTTGAGCTGCGATTCTCCTTTTATCATAACCTTGAAAAACTTTTGTTGGTCACACAATTTATCTAGTGTAACCAAGGCTAGTTGATAGATTTCTCCAAGAGAGATTTCTGATATATCTCTGTGGAGTGCACTGATTGTACATTGTAACTTTGGCTATAAATCATCAGGTAATGAAGAAGTGAATGTGTACCTCAGGTTTACGTCATTCAAGTCGTTGAGCATATAATATCTTTAAAAAATCCTTTAAAAATGCTTCTGCAAGTCTTTACGATCCATGGAGCAACATTTCATTTCAAAGTATTCATATCTGTTCTATCGGTAAATCAGTTGGAAATCATAGATAAATTTTTTGTAAATTGTTCCTAAAAAGGAACCAGCATCAAGAACTTGAATAGCTTGTAGGCACCAGTATTCACCTAAGCTTTGTAAACATTCTCTCAGGATTCCAGTCATTCGTGAGACAAATTTTGTTAGAATTTCTCTAAGATTAACATCCAGCCTTGTCATTTGAAGGTTGATTTCTAGGCACTGAATTCATGTAATTGATCTAGCCATTTAGTAGGTGGAATATTATCAAAAGTAAACCATGATCCTAAGGCAGGATAGCCAGAGGGAGCTACTTGTGGCCTAACTAGTTCGGTTATTAATTCAGCATCTTCAACTTCTAGTTCGATATCTACGTCTTATGGTACAACCATCATCAACTGGGAGATCTCAGTGAGATCTGAAAATTATTTAGAGCTTTCAGAGTTTTCTATAAAGAAATCTGAGTTATGGTTTTTAGAACTCTCAGACTCTTGACTATCAGAGCTATTTTGGATGGGTTGAAGAGGTGCGATGAACTCATATGTTGTCGTAAGTTCTTTCTTCTTGTCCATATCGTGGGAAGGCTTAGGTTTTGGTGGAGATATTGGTGGTGTTTTAATCTATAAAGGCTTTTGAGTAACATTGGCATATGAGGTTGAAGGAATATCGTATGTAGGCCAAGGAATATCTTTTAGGTTTTAGGTTAGTCTAGAAGGTTTTGTGGATGTTAGAAGAGTAGCCTTTCTGAATAAAGGGTACAACATTTTGAAGACTTTGCTATAATCAGTAGCTGTAGGACATGTTGGAGTATTGTGAATGGGCTATATAGTTACGAATGTAAAGGCTAAGGCTCAAATATATCTCTAAAATGCTCTTTAGCAATGTCTGATTCGATTCTCTTGAGCTCTTCTTTGACCTTCTACAATTCTCATTTCTTTCTTGAAAAATCAGGCTTATAACATTGTTGGTCAACATACCTTCTTAGATCAGAATTGAGTTAAGTAACTTGCTTAAGTAACCTTTGATGTAGCTCTTGTACTTACCGAGATATAACAACGACTTTGGAATTTAAGTCTTGTGTTTGTTGGGATAAACCGTCAAGCTTTGAATCGATCCTCTTAAGAACATGGTTTTGGGAGATTGCATTGTTAGTTTGTCAGCTGAGCACTTCTTCTACTTTAAAAAGATAAAAAAGGATGTCTGTGAGGAGTGACACCTATAGATCTGGAATAAGGTCAAGTAGAGACACCATTCATCTTTTTTGGTCGAGCTTCTAATGTTAGAAAATCTTTTTCTTATGATCTCATCATCGTACAAGGTATAGGTGCTGAGACATTCTCAGGAACCTTGGAGATCACTGGTACAGTACAGTTTAATTGGATCCAGTGTTCCTTTCCAACTTCTTTTAATAATGCAGGAAGATCCTTTGGCCTGGGCTAAGAATTCTTAAGACCAATCCAAGGTCTTGAATTAGGATCATTATCATCTAGTTTAAGCCGGATCTTCTTTTGAGAGGATTTCTACTAGATTTTCTATTTTATGAGAGAGAGTGCACTTAACATTTTACGAAGTGATCATATTGAAAGGGTTGAAGAGAAATGTAAAGGATTTATAGAAGAGGTTGAAGCTTCACCCATGGTAATTGGAGTTCTCTCCCTACTCACTCTTATCAATAATAACTTTACCACTGCTACAAGAGAAACATTATGCTTTAATACCACTCGAGAGACCTTAACGTGGTTTATGAGGAACCTCAAATAGATTTCAGAAACTAACAAATCCCTGGTCTAGTTTGAAAAATCAAGATACACAAGGGTTACCATAGTTAAGATCCCAGGCATATAGATCCAGACATAAGCCCTTCCCTCGAGTGTCAACTCTCAAGGAGTGCCTATTAGGGATCTTTAACTAATTGATATTTTCCCGTATAATAAAAGGTCATATAGGATCATTAGTCCAATAATTTTTGATACACATGATCCTCATAAAGAGGCAAGTACAGAGCATACTTATACCTTTGTGTAGCAAAAGTAAATTTATTGAAAATTCAAGTTTTCATGAGTGAGAGAGAGAGGTTTTAGAGAGAAGCCATGAAGAAAACACACAATGTTATTGATTGAAATTCAGCCTCTTCAACTTCTGGTTCAATATCTGCATCTTGGGGTATAGTCATCATCAACTGGGAGATCTCAGTGAGATCTACAAATTGTTCAGAGCTTTCAGAGTTTTCTGTAAATGGAATTAGAGTTATGGTTTTCAGAACTCTCAGACTCTTGACTATCAGAGCTATCTTAGATGGGTTGAAGAGGCGTGATGAACTCATGGATTTTCATAGATTCTTTCTTCTTGTCCATATCATGGGAAGGTTTAGGCTTTGGTGGAGATGTTAGTGGTGTTTAATCTGTAAATGATTTTGAGTAACGCTGGCATGCGAGGTTGAAGGAATATTGTATGTAGGCAAAGAAATATCCTTTGGCTTTTGGGCTAGTCTGGAAGGTTTTGTGGATGTTAGAAGAGCAACCTTTCTGAACAAAGGGTATGACATTTTGAAGACTTTGTTGTAGTTAGTAGCTTTAGGATATGTTGGAGTATTGTGAATGGGCGGTATAGTTGGGAATGTAGAAGTGTAAGGCTCATATATAGCTCTAAAATGCTCTTTAGTAATGTCTAATTCAATTGTCTTGAGGTCTTATTTAACCTTCTGCAATTTTCTTTCCTTTTTGGATAAATCAAGCCCATAATATTATTGGTCAACATGCCTTCTTAGATTAGAATCGAGTTGAGCAGCTTGTTTGAGTAACCTTTAATATAGCTTTTGTACTTGCCGAGATATAACATCAACTTTGGAATTTAAGTCTTTTTCTACTTGAGAAAGGGAAACATGATGTCCGTGAGGAGTGACATATGTAGATTTGGAATAAGGTTGAGTAGAGACACCATTCATCTTGTTTATCTTAGCTTCTAATGCTAGAAATCTTCTTCGTATGATAACATCATCATGCAAGGTACGGGTGCTGAGACATTCTCAGGAACCTTGGAGATTACTGGTACAGAACATTTTTTGTTGGATCCATTGTTCCTTTCCAACCGCTTTTAATAATGCAGGTAGATCCTTTGGCCTGGGCTGAGGATTCTTAAGACCAATTCAAGGTCTTAAATTAGGATCATTATCATCTGGTTTGGGTTAGATCTTCTTCTGAAGTTGGCACCTTTTTTTCTTGACTTTTTTGGAATATAGGAGTCGTCGTCATCTTCAATATTAAAATAGCCATCCATCCAACAATCACAATCTGAATCACACATGGAAGGATATACGCCCCATATGAAATTTCTATTGACATGACTAATATACACCTCATGTCTATCAGGAAAGACAGAATGGATTGGGGGTTTATTGATACCTTCTCGATGAGAGAAAGTTGGAGTAACCATCCAAATAGGTCCAGATGGTTTAGGTGGATCTAGGTGCTCTCCTCCTGGTCTATTGAAGATAAACTTCACAGTACCATCTTTCAATCTCTGTATGATTGGAGGAGTGGTAGTATGAATTGAGTGATAGTGAGGAGTATGGAATTCCTTTTCATAGTCTGTGATCCATTCGACTGGCAGTAGCTCAGCCAGTTGTTTAGGTGGCAACTGTCTTGGGATCTAAATGATTTTGGTCTCATCTTGAGATCTGTCTGCTACCATATATAAGGTATCTCGTGTAGAGTTAGGAAAGTTTAGATTTTAAGCATGATTTTGTACTCTATAGATAATCTGATGGTGTAACTTAGCCATAATAGTAGTAAGATCTTACTCAGCTCCAACAATCTGGATTTGGACTTTTAATCTGGTAGGAAAATTCAGATCGTCGAGTTTAATGTTGAAGTATGGAGTGATGGTCATTATGACACTCTCATTATGGTCCGGCTAAATTGGAATCCAACTAGAGCTTTATCATAGAACTATCTGAAATTTATATTGGGTCGGATTGCAAGCCAATAGATATAAAGGCCCTTAGAATAGGCCTAGGTCCTAGAATGTTGAATCCAAAAGCAGCAACATCTTCCGCATAGTCAGGAATTTCAAACTCTGGCATTTGAGGCTCACCAAGGACGAGTTCTCATAGATAAGATCCAATAGATGTTATGACTATTGTCGGTGTATTCCTTAGGTATAATTTAAGTCATCCAAGAAATCTTGGAGGCTTTTGAGAGCATTCTCTTTGTATCGCGGCCACTGGCATGAAGTATGCCAGAAGTAGACTTCGTTGTCTATGTAAATGGATCCATCGTGTGCCTTGCTGTAAGGTCGATGAAGGACGAAGAGGAACTGGGTATTTTGTTTCTTCATTGGAGTCTCCCATAGTCGAAGATTTTCAATCACTTAAGAGAGTTGGGATCTCCATCTCATCAGTGGATGTTACCACTCTAGCAAGGTTCATAGGAGGGAGTTTTCATTTTCTCTATCACATAATTATTGGTAGATGTTTAAGGAATGGATAAAAATTGCACAGGCATACAGGGAGTGCCCAGAGATACCACATGGTATATTTTGTTAGCAGGCCATTGAAGAAGAACACAATGTGGTAAGGTGTTTGCTAGTAAAAAATGGATGGATTGCAGTGGGTGCCAGGTTGTTGAAGCAAAAGGTATAGGTAATAGAAAAGACTTACTACAAAATGGGTAATTTCACCAATGGTAGTAGGACTTCTACCAATGGGAGGGAAGTATTTCTTTACCTTAGCGGTGCTTAATTGGTTGGTCATGAGAAGGATGAGAGGAAGAGATCTCTTATTTAATTCATAATTCCTAGGAATTGTTGGATTTGCTTAACAGTAAGATTTGTGTCTGGGAAGTTTAATAATTCACCAGCTATATATGGGTCGAAATGATATAATCCATCACAAAACTTCATACCCAGAAATTCTACTTGGGTTAATTCAATCTGACATTTACAAACTGAAAGTATGATCATATACTTTTCAATAAGAGCTAAAAATTATTGTAATAGGACTCGATACTCTTTTTGGGTTTGAGAGTATAGTAGGATATCATCAATGTAGATCAAGGCACTTTGTAATATGGGTTTGTAAATCTTTGTCATGGTCTTCTGAAATAATGATGGAGGAACCTTTAACCCAAATAGCATGACTGCCCATTGATACTGGGCATTAGGAATGCAGAATGCAGTTTTAGGCCTATCTATTGAATCTACTCCCAATTGCCAGAATTTAGCTTTCAAATCAAATTTGGAAAATATTTTGGTCTCTTTGAGAAATAACACTTGCGTATTGATCTTAGGTAGAGGAAACTTATCATCTTGTAAGAAAGTATTCAGAGGTTTATAATCAATAACTAACCTTTTCTTTCCTCTCTTTTGTTCTTCCCGCTTATTGACATAGAAAGCTTGGCACGCCCAATATGACTTGGTTGGTTCAATCAGTCCTTACTTTAACATAATAGCACATTCTTCTTGTGCCATCTTTAAATTTTTTGGATTCATTCCCGAATAAGTTGCCTTGGTATGATTAATGTCCTTATTCTTCTTGAAAGGAAATTGGACATAGAAGTTTCAATTCTTCCATAAATAATGAGGATGGTTGAATTGGTCATGACTCTTTAAACAATAGTGTAAAATTTCTTCTCTGATATCTTCATATCCAAAGGGAAAATCTTGTAATTCAAAGATGTTACGATCTTCTATATAGAGTCGAAAATCTTGTATGTAACGAATACCTTGGGATAGATTTTGTAACTTCTCAGCTTGGCAACAAATATCCATGCTAATAAGGATGTCAGGACCAAGAAGGTTGCTACGTAGTACTTTTGTCCAGACAATGAAATTTGGAAAGAACTTGATCCCAATCCTTCGTTTTGTAATGAGGTTAATCTTGAATGATTTGCCATCAACTACAGTGAAGTATTTTCCTTAAGGTTTCTATTCTCCCTTAGAAAGAATATGTGGCTTCATGACACTCCTACAAGATCCTCTATCCTTATAACAAATTGTTGAAATTGGTTTGTGATACTTTTTAAGAAGTATCTGAAGTTTGATGTATGGTCGCATTACAATTGGCTTCTTTAGCGCGATCTTCAAACAGGACTATTTCACCATGTAGAGAGGCTCCTCATCTCCTTCATCAAGAGAGGAGACTTCATCATTAGGGGGATCCTATGAAGGTAATGCAAACAAAGTTTCCTCATCTTCTCTTGTGGTAGTGGTAAATTTATTGTTGATAAGAGTGCATAGGGAGAGAACTCCAGTTATCATTAGTGAAGCTTCAACCTCTTCTACAAATCCTTTACATTTCTCTTTAGCCCTCTCTCTATGACCATTTCCTAGAAACATTAAGTGCACCTCTCTCATAAAATAGAAAATCTAGTAGAAATCACCCATTTACTAGATGATACAAAAATCAGTGATACTCAGCTTCCATTATTAAGCCCCTATAACTTATACCATCGCAATAGATCTATTATGAAGAGTATTCGCTCCTTAATCTCCACTCATAGACCTCACCCTAAAGAATTGATTCAAGGTTCCAAATTGGATCAATGTGGTTTAAAATTCTCTTATGTAGAGTAGTATGTCACCCTTAAGTTTCCTTTTGAGCTGATTACTTTATGATGAGAATAGGGTTACACATATTTTTATGTAGGTGCCATTTACATGGTTCTGACCTTACATGGAAGAAAAGGTATTCTGGCTATAGCTCGGATATCTTTGCTATATACAGTCTATACATAGTACCAAAATGCTCTGATTGGTACTCTCTTGACTACTCTCAATAATGAGAGTGTCATAATGACTATCTCTCCATACTTCAACATTAAACTCGACGATTTGACTTTGCCTACCAGATTAAAAGTCCAGATCCAGATCGTTGGAGCTGAGAAAGATCGTACTACTATTACGACTAAGTTACACCATCAGATTATCTATAGAGTACAAAATCATGCTCTAAATCTGAACTTTCCTAACTCTACACCAGATGCCTTATATATGGTGGCAGACAGATCTCAAGTTGAGACCAACATCATTCAGATCCTAAGACAGTTGCCACCTAGACAACTGACTGAACTACTGCTAGTCGAATGGATCACAAACTTGAAAAGGAATTCCATACTCCTCACCGTCACTCAATCCATACTACCACTCCTTCAACCATAAAGAAATTGAAAGATGGTACTATCAAGTCTATCTTCAATAGACCATGAGGAGAGCATCCAGATCCACCTAAACTATCTGAGCCTATTTTGATGATTACTTTAACTTTCTCTCATCGAGAAGGTATCAATGGACCCCCAATCCATTCTATCTTTCCTTTTGGACATAAGGTATATGTTAGTCATGCCAATGGACATTTCGTATAGGGCGTAGATCCTTCCATGTGTGATTCAGATTGTGATTGTTGGATGGATGGATATTCTAACAGAGAAGAAGATGATGACGCCTATATTCTAAAAAAGTCCGAGAAGAAAAGGTGCCAACCTCAGAAGAAGATCTGGCCTAAACCAGATGATAATGATCCTGATTTAAGATCTTGGAATGGTCTTAAGAATCCTCAGCCTAGACCAAAGGATCTACCTTCATTATTAAAAGAGGTTGGAAAGGAACATTGGATCCAACCAAAATGTTCTGTACCAGTGATCTCCAATGTTCCTGACAATGTCTCAACACATGTACCTTGCATGATGATGAGATCGTACGAAGAAGATTTTCCAGCATTAGAAGCTTGGCCAAACAAGATGAATGGTGTCTCTGTTCGACCTTATTCTAGATCTATAGGTGTCACTCCTCACAGACATCTTATTTCTCTTTCTCTGGTAAAAGAAGTGTCGAACTGGCAAACCAACAATGCAGTCTCCCAAAACCATATTCTTCGGAGGATCCATTCAAAGCTTGAAGGTTTATCCCAACAGATACAAGACTTAAATTCCAGAGTCAATGTTATATCTTGGCAAGTACAAGAGCTACATCAAAGGTTACTCAAGCAAGTTGCTCAACTCGATTCTAATCTATGAAGGTATGTTGACCAACAATATTATGGGCCTTATTTTTCAAAAAAGGAAAGAGAATTGTAGAAGGTCAAAGAAGAGCTTAAGATAATCAAATCAAACATTGTTAAAGAGCATTTCAAAGCTATATATGAGCCTTACCCTTCTACATTCCCATCTATACAGCCCATTAACAATACTCTAACATATCATGTAGCTACTAACTATAATAAAGTCTATAAAATGTTGTACCTTTTGTTCAGAAAGGTTGCTCTTCCAACATTTACAAAACCTTCTAGACTAACCCAAAAGCCAAATGATGTTCCTTCGCCTATATACGATATTCCTTCAACCTCGTATGCTAGTGTTAATCAAAAGCCTTTACAGATTAAAACACCACCATCATCTCCACCAAAGCCCAAACCTTCCTATGATATGGAAAGAAAGAAAGAACTTATGACAACCCATGAGTTCATCGCACCTCTTCAACTCATCCAAGATAGCTCTGATAGCCAAGAGTATGAGAGTTCTGAAAGTCATAACTTTGATTCCTTCACAGAAAAATTTGAAAGATCTGAACAATTTGCAGATCTCATTGAGATCTCCCAGTTGATGATGGTTATACCACAAGATACAAATATCAAACCAGAAGTTGAAGATGATAAATCAATGACTAAACTAGTTAGGCTATAAGTAGCTCCCTCTAGCCATCCTACCTCAAGACCGTGGTTTACTTTTGATGATGTCCCACCTATAAAATGGTGGGATCGATTACATGAATTCAGTGCTTGGATCGACTTTCAAATGATAAGGCCAAATGTTTCTTTCAGAGAAATTCTAACGGAATTTGTCTCATGGGTGACTGGAAATCTAAGAGAATGGTTCTAAAGTTTAGGTGAATACTGGCACCTATAAGCTGTTCAAGTTCCCTATGCTGGTTCCTTTTTAGGAACAATTCATGAAGAATTCATCAGTGATTTCCAATTAATTGACCGATAGAATAGACATGAATACTTTAAAATGAAATGTTGCTTTATGGATCGAAAAGATTTGCAGAAGCATTTTTAAAGGATGTATAAAAGATATTATATGCTCAACGACTTCAATGAAGTCAATCTCAGGTATACATTCATTTCCTCATTACCTGATGATTTACAACTAGAGTTACAACGTACGATCAATGCTCTCTATAGAGATATATCATAAATCTCTCTTGGAGAAATCTATCAACTAGCCTTGGTCATACTAGATAAATTATGTGAACAATAAAAGATTTTCAAGGCTATGATAAAAGGAAGATCGCAACTCAAACAAGTTTATAAGAAGTCCTATCTCAAGCTCAAGTGTAAAGACACCGAAAAGTGTAGCTACCATTCGAAGAAGAACAACCACTTCAAGAAGCATCCCTTTGAAAGCCCCTACAAAAGAAAGAAAAGGAAGATACGATTCTTCAAACGACGAGCTCTAGGGATAAGGAAATCAAATACGTGCTATTTATGTGGGCAACCAGGTCATTATGCAAGACGATGCCCTAAACGAACCAAGAAAGACATGAAAGTCTTACAGTCTATTGAAGCGATGATGAAGTCTCTTCTCTTGATGAAGAAGATGAGGAGCCTCTCTACATGGTAAAACAGTCCTGTCTAAAGATCGAACCAAAGAAGCCAGCTTTAACGCGACCGTACGTAAAACTTCAGATACTCCTTGAAAAGTATCACAAACCAATTTCATCAATTGGTTATATGGATATAGGATTATTGAACCAAGGGAGGTTCTAGTCTTAGTTTTGATGATAACAAAACATCATTATTACTAATGATTTGAGTTTGCATAGTGAAAGTCAAAGATAGGTTATTTCAAGATGATTCCATATGCAAACTTGAAGTTTGAAGGACTAAGATGAAGCTAAAGGAAGAACAAAACATATGGAAACTACAGACCTTAGTTAGGGTGTCTTTCATGCAATTGTAAGTTTCACTTAATGTTAATTGATCTAGGGGTTCATTATTGATCATGCATTGCATGTAGTTCATCTTAAGTTGCATGAAGCTTCATTTGATTACAAATTCACTTTGTGAAGTTAATTAAATCAATTCGATGTTTTTTATGGTCTCACATTATGTCTTGAAACTTGTTTTATGTCTTAATCAATGTTTAGATAGTTAAAAATTGCTTTAGCCATTCGTTTGGTTTAAGCTATTTTGTTAACATGTCTTAAATCTGTCCACATTTGAATTATTATTATTCAATCTGATTTTTCAGTACCCAAATAAATTTTTATTACTTCAAAATTATCATACACATTTTTCCTAGGGTATTAAGAGTGTACTAGAATTTTATTTCATTTTTTAAACACTTAAAAAATTGATTAAGCATTAAAAAGATAGATTACTTAAAGATGTCCCCAAAAGCTCCTTCGTTCTTTATTTAGAATTAATTCAAGATAAACCCTAAAATGTTTATGAAAAATTATAAGCAGACATAAAACAAAACCTAGAAGCCTCCTAGACCTCTCAACACTCTCAAATATCCTTTTC
This sequence comes from Pinacopodium congolense, assembly GCA_028565735.1. NCBI lineage: Eukaryota > Viridiplantae > Streptophyta > Magnoliopsida > Malpighiales > Erythroxylaceae > Pinacopodium > Pinacopodium congolense. The sequence goes on from JAOXYD010210389.1 coordinate 15,811, forward strand.
TTGCTCTCAAAAACAAAATTGATAGATCATCTTTTCCAATCTCTCCAAGTCGTCTCTCTCTGCACTATTTTAGTTTTATCTTATCCCTATCATATTAAATCTATTTGATAAATTGTGAAATTTGTATTTTTTGTTATATAAGATATGTATGTTTATGATTGATCATAGTTTTGAATTTTTGGAGTGATTATATTGATTGATTAGAAAATAAACTCCCAAATATATCAAATCTATTTATGTCTGTTCTAATCTATCTTAGATATTGATTCTCGACACATAAATCTATTTCAAAAATTATGATTTTTTGATTTTATATTTTCTTATAGTTTATATAAGATTTGGGATTTTTTTTTCAATTTTTGAAAGATGATATCTTAGGATTTAAGTCTGTTCACTCTAGAAGTATCGAATCTGTCTAGATTTTTCTGTGATAAATTGCAACATATTTCTGGGTATTTTAATCAATTTATAAAATCCTTAAAAAATTATTTTATGATTCCCTATTTATTCTAGAGTTATTTAATTTTTTTTCTAATTTTTAGAAGGCTATCTGAGTTGATTTAAAAATCATTTTTCAAATACACCTAAAATGTTACTGTTTTCTATTCTTATGTTAATTGCATTTTTTAATTATATAAATCAGTTCTGGCTGTGCAAGCTCATGATTTTTGGTTTTTTGTGATCTTAAGATTATCTAGGTATTTTTATTTTGATTTTGGAGCATTTATATCTTCTGTTTAGGGTTCATATTTGCAAACTACTCAAATCTGTCCAAAATTCATTCATTTGCTTTCATACATATATTTAAGCATCCAAATTATTCCAAATTGGGGTTTTTCTATTTTTTTAACTCTTAGAAGTGTTATTAAATATTTAAATAATTTTTTAGAGGCTTATTAGACTATTTGAAAGTATTATTGTTCTATTCATTAAATCTGTTCAGATTTGGATTAAGTGAATATTTCAAGTTGTGCATCATAATCATACAAGTTTTTTTTTGTGCATTAAATTTGGCATATTAAGTTTGTTTCGGCTTTTATTTGTGTCATCGATTATTCATTTCATTAGTGAAAGCTTTGGAGCCCTTAAATTGATTGTACTTTGAGTGAAATACATTCATAAATGTCCTTAGTCACTTGAAAAGGGCAATTTGCATTGTTAGATTACTTAAGGTTACCAAAGCTCCTCTTTGCCATATAAAGAGTGGGAAGGATCCTCTTTTCCTTAAAATATTGGGTAGTAAAGCCTCCTCTTTGCCTAGAAAAAGATTTTCTTGTGAAGGCTCCTCTTTGCCTTAAAAGATTGTGTTATAAAGGCTCCTCTTTGTTTAGAAAAAAATTGTCTTGAGAAGGCTCCTCTTTGCCTTAAAAAATTGGGTTGTAAAGGCTCCTCTTTACCTAGAAAAAGATTGTCTTAAGAAGGCTCTTCTTTTCCTTAAAAAATTAGGCGGGAAAGGCTCCTCTTTGTTTAGAAAAGATTGTCTTGTCAAGGCTCCTCTTTACCTTAAAAGATTAGGTTATAAAGGCTCCTCTTTACCTAGAAAAAGATTGTCTTGTAAAGGCTTCTCTTTGCCTAGAAAAAGATTGTCTTGTAAAGACTACTCTTCACTTAGAAAAAGATTGTAATTTTTTTTTGCTTTGATTAATTAAGAAAAATATCCAACAAGTAGTTGGAGAGGAGATATAGCCTATCTTTGAGGTATGTGAACTTCTTTAACAAACTGTGTGTCTTGCCTTCTCTTCTCTCTTTTTAATTATTGATTGTTGTGCATTATCGATTTGGCATTCACTCTTGCATATCTCATAAAATCAAATTGGTTAAGTGTTAAGTTTAAATTCCGTTAAAAAGTTTTGAACACTCAATTTACGCCCTTTTGAGTGCCTTTAGGGCTTACAATTGGTATCAGAACTTGTTCTCACATTTTCATTAGTTTCTAGAGAAACTATGAGTAAGCATCCATTATGTCACATTTCATAGGTTCATTTAGTCATGTGGGTCAAAACATTAGTAGGGTACCTTTCTTTGATAGAGATGATTATTTATATTGAAAAATTAGGATGATGTTTTTCCTTTAATCCGAAAGTATTAAATTATGGGATATGGTGAGTGAAGGGCCATACATTCCTAATAAAATAGAAAATGGTCAAAAGGTTCTTAAAGTGAAAGATAAGTGGAATTTAAAAGATGAAAGGCTAGTTTCATTAACAGTAGAGCTGTTCATATTCTATTTTGTGCATTAAGTAGAAATGAATTCAATAGAATGTCTATGTATGAAATAGCTAAAGATATTTGGCATACATTAGAAGTCTCTTATGAAGGTACCAATCAGGTAAAGGAGAGTAAGATGTCTTTACCCATTTCTTAATATGAATTGTTTTCAATGCATCACGACGAAACTATTTCTTCTATGTATGCTAGATTCATTGACATCATAAATGCTTTAAAGGACTTAAAAAGATCATATTCAAATGTTGAACTTTTTAGAAAGATTTTGAGGTCTTTACTAAAAGGATGGGAGGCAAAGGTAACCGTCATCTAAGAGGCTAAAGACCTTAATGTTTTACCTTTGGATGAGTTATTAGGTTCATTACTTGTTTATGAGATGAAGATGAAGGAGTCAAAAGCCAAAGAAGAGGAAGATTCATCAAGAAAAAAGAATTTGGCATTTAAAGCCAAAAAAGTGGAATTAAGTGAAGAAGAAAGTTTTACAGAAGATAATGAGGATGACATAGCACTTATTACTAAAAAGTTCAACAAGTTCTTGAAAAAGAAGGCTCACTCAAGGAGAAGAGAGCAAAGTAAGTATGATTATAAGAGAAAATCCACTAATGTTGTTTGTTTTGAATGTGAGAAACCAGGTCACTTAAAGAGTTAGTGCCCACTTCTTAAGGAGGATGAGAAGGATGAAAGAAACAGCAAAAAGGAAAGAAGGGAGAAGAAGGACAATAAGGGAAAGAAAGTTTTAAAAGCCTTATGGGAAACTAAAAGCGAAAAGAAAAGCGAAAGATCTGAAAATGAAAGCACCAAATTTTGTTTTATAGCCTTTGATGATGAGGTACCATCTTCCTCCCATTCTAATGATGATGAGAATGAAAGTATTGTTATTGATGTTTGATTGCGGTTGGCCACATACAAAATTAGTTCAAATTAATCTATCTTTCAATGCTTAATTTAACAATTAATTTGAGACTAACTTTCGGCAAGCGTACCGGTCTAACCAAGTAATAAAATGGAGTATATTAAGACTCCAAGTATCAATTCCATAAGGAAGTTTATAGGATATAAGTACTAGGTCAATCGGATTATAATTATCTAGAAAACACTTAGCTTTATGATTTAAGAAATAAATAACTAAAATCTAATCTAAAAAGCCTAGAAAAATTCCAACCAATTGCAAAAAGAGCTACAGATTTCTTTTTCCTAAATTATTCAATTAAGCTTTGGTAGTTGATGATTTAATTAATGGATCAGTGATGCTTAATCTAGGGTCTTCTCTAACTCAAGGCAGTGTTATGGTTAAGACACTAGCTTATCTCTATTAGTCCTATGCTGGAGTTTGGTTATGCCTCAGACTTAGGTAATAAGCTTAAAGCTTAGGAAGTTTAGTCCTAAATTATCCTTAGTCTAAGACTAGTACCCTTATGATTAACCAATCTTTGGTTAGTTCATTGATTTAAACCACTTGTTTATTAACTTTTCTAATAACCTAGGTAGAGACTGCCAGATCCTAGATTATCTGAAGGCAATAACCTAAGTGACCAATTCAGGACAAGCATTAAACATTCAATAAACAAAGATTAATTTACTAATCATGTATTAATTATAAAGTAACACAATTAATCATCTATAAACACATTTAGCATGATAACTTAACTTAAATTAAACATTAATCACAACAATTAATCAAAACATATAATAAATATAATTTAAACAACAATACTTTGATTAATTCAAAATAACAACAATAATACATGAAACTAAGAGTTTAGAATAAACCACATCACATCCCCAGATGGTATTCTAACTCAAAACTACGTGACTACTGCTGCTGTAACTTCAAAAACCCTGAAAAACTCAAATTACAAAAAAAAGAAATGAAAAACAACTTAAGACTACTTTGATCTGAAAATTAAGGTGTTTTGATCTTAAAACTGATGCCTAAAACATCTGCAAGAGGTCCCTTTATATAGGGATTGAGTAGCTATAAGTAGATGAAGAAGACAAGTTACAAATGTTGAAGATTTAGGTCAAAAATGGCTGCTGCACGTTCATTAACAACACCCTACTGTTCATTAACAGTACCCTGTTCATCAATAATGACACCCTATTCATCCATTAACATGACCTTGGTAAGGTACCGTTGATGAGCAACGTGACCCTACCAAGGGGGTCATTTATAGTTCACTTTTCAGTTAACTTTTGACAAAACTTTCATCTTTTAACTCCAATTTTCATATTTAAGCTCCATCCTATAAAGTAAACATGATAACACATAAATGGAACATTTAAGCACTAAAATAGGGTTAAATTAACATCAAATAACATCCAAAAATACTATAAAT
>JAOXYD010210398.1:0-20371 GCA_028565735.1 Pinacopodium congolense
GATTGCCTAGTCATAGTCTACCTTCCACTTGGTAAATTGATCATAGTGCATGCTTGCAAATTCCTTGGATGTAAGGATAAGATTGCAGTGCTTTAATTAATGTGCAATTTCCATTCAAAGACAATCATAAGATGAATGGAATAAGTCAATGTTTGGATCTCCTTGAATGATTAATGTTTTTAGCCAAACTAGTTTTGTATGACCTCTTGCCATTGTTATAGTTAAGCTATCATTCATTATTGCATTTTATTTAACTTATGTTTTGTGTGTGCCTTGCATTTAAAGTTTTGCTTGAGGATAAGCAAATGTTTAAGTTTGGTGAAGTTGATAGGTGTGCTTTAGTATATGTCTCCCTAGTTTTTAAGTATGTGGTTTTAATTGTTTAGGATAAAAATGTTGTGCTTAGGACTTAGATTCATGCTCTTTTCATGTTATTGTTTTGGTTTTGTGTTTTGAGTGTTTAGTAATGATTTGAGGCATGCATTGGACCTTACTTGTGTCAGTTCTTAATGTGTTTATATTTGGAATTGAATTAGGCAACCAAAATATGTGAAGAAGCAAAGAAAAAGGGAGAAGAAATTCCCATGATCATGGGTAGTAGGTGTTTAATTGCCACACGGGTACTCATACATGGGTAGTAGGTGTTTAATTGCCATACAGGTTGCACATATTCAGAAAGTTTTGAGTTATTTTGATATTTTTAAGGGTTAGAAACCCCAAGAACTGTTAAGAAATCATTGGTAACTTACTTGAAGAGGAAAAAAAAAAGGTTTTGAAGGCTTCCAAATATGAAAATCAAGATCACCCATTCATTTTTTCAAGAACAAGCCAAGTTCTAGATTTTCTAGCACTTATAAGTGAAGAGAAGAGTGTCAAGCTTTATTAGTTGCATTCTTTCTTCTCTTTTTCTATATTTTTATATGGAAAATATGCTAGTTGGGGGATTCATTGATATCATGTGTGGCTGAACTCGTTTGTAGAAATTAGTTTTTTTGAGCTATTTTGTTGAACTCTCCTTATTGATGCAATGAATGAATGTTTGTGATATTTATTATGTATATACCTTAAAATTGATTGAGAGATTGAGCTAGGGAATATTTATTACATTGTATAATGAGAGTTGGCAGCCAATAAACGTAAAATTATCAATCTATTAACTAATTGAATAAAGATCTTAATTTCCTATAAGATTGTTTCATAACTAGTTAGGTATTTAGGAAAGGTTTGTACATTGAGTAATTGCAAGGCTAATTCTATCTTATTCAACAAGGGAAATTTTGTTACACTTTGAGAGGGGATGACGGAAATATTAGGGTATCTTGGCCAAAAATTATTGAACTAATAAGGTGGAGGGATTCAAAATAGATAAAAAAGTGATTCCTAATTTTTAATCATTAATTCACATGTTCCTACACTTTTGTTCATTAATTTGCTAGTTGTTTTTATCTTAGTTTATTTTCAGTTATTGTTTGTTGATTTTGTGCATTAAACCAAATATAGGTCAAATTGCTAGGTTTCTAATCATAATCCTTTTGGGAATATATCCATTATACTATAATTTTATGAACCACTCACTTTCAGTATAGCATAAAATAAGTGAAGTTAGCTTAGTGATAAGCACTTATTACAACAATTTACTAGTTTAGATTGTTGTAGAAATTGAACTGGCTATGCCACTTTACTCTAAGTAAGTCAACTAGCTTTTTGTCTAGGTAACATGAAGTTAAAGAAATGATTTTAAAAGGCACCTCAAGATTTCTTTTGATTTAAGTTTTTTTATTTTAAATTTTTATGAAAATTTTTTTAGGGATCTAATTTCTTTTTAAGCTATTAGTATATGTTATGTTTGAGGGAGCATGAATTTGAATTTTTTGCAAAATGGAAGAGTAAGAATTAAAGGCTGAAGCAAATCACTAGGAAGTAATTTTTAATCAAGGAACACATAAAAATTTGTGGTTTCCAAATCTTGAAACCTAATTCCTAATTTCTCAAACACACCCTAATCTCATCGCATCACTTCACCAAAGTCATTGCCACCATTCCACTCTCGGTAGGAGTTTTAAATGTTGAAAATACCATCCTTACTGTTGTTTATGAAAAGGAACTTATGGATTGTTAGTGTTTATACCAAATGGGAATTGTCATTTCAAATGAAGATGTTATATTCTTGCATCTCTTGGATATGTTGTACAGCTGGCAACTAGATCCCATCATTGAAAATGGAGATTCACGAAGGTTAGTGTCTCAATAGCCACCACTTCCCAGCCTTTAGTGCCTACCATTACACATTCTTTTACAAGGGATCTGACACTTATTACACTTTTACAATGAATGGACAGAAGATTGGATAAATTAGAGAGGAATTAACTTGCGTTCTTCCAAATGCATAAGTTGCAATCTCCTTTTCCACCAAGTCCTCGTTGCATCAATAAAGAAGCTTCTTAAACTATTTTCTCATTTAATTTAATTTTATTTTATTTCACATGTTTTTATTTTTTAGCCTATACTGAGGACAATATTAATTAAGTGTTAAGGGGATTTTCTGTGATTGTGAGTTTTATGTTTTGTTATTTTTCTTAAAAAAATTTGATATTCTCTTCTTTATTTTGTTTCTTATTCTTATTTTCCATCCTTTATTTGCATGTTATATGTGTTAAACTAAGAAATTTTATCATAGTATTTTGAATGAAATGAAGTTGTATGCTTGAATTTGTACTAGGCTACATGATTCTAAGGTGAACCATGCTGATTGAATGTAAGTATCTAGTTGTATAAACTCAGTTAAAATTTTACATTTAAGTGATTAGGAAATGTGTGAAATTATGATAGATTTTTGCATAAACTTATGTGAAAATTTGAGCGAAAATTTGTAAATTCTAAAGTCATTCTATTTTCTTTGTTATGTATGATGCTCCTATAATAAAACAAGCTTCAGAACTTGCCTGGAATTGATTTGATGCTACTAGATGCATGTTATATTGAAAGGATTATGGCCTTCTTTTTTTTAACCAAACTTCTGACATAATGACCCATTTGAATCATTATCCTTTATTCAGCACTTTTGAGCCTTTAACCTTTTTTGTTTTTTGAATTAAACACCCTATGTTAAACCCCAGACACACCATCAACCTTACCCAATCACAAGTTTAATGAAGTACTAAGCGAGCATTTGATGTTTATAGTATGGGAATTTGAATTAAATTTTATTCTGAGATGTTTTAGGAGACATCGTTATTGTTGATTTAGGTGACTTAAACTTTTAGCATGATTTCAAAATTTCATTTAAAACCAAATTGCAGGCAACTACACCTATCGTATAAGTTATGTAATGGACTGCGGAGTCTAGATGTCGATCTCACGAGGAACTAACTACAAGTGCTAGATCAATTTGCTTACAATTGTCCAAAAAGATGAATTTAATTAATTTAAAAACCAAAAAGTGTTAAACTAACTTAACCCAATTCCAAATAATGTAAATGACATCAAGTTGCTTTTAAAAATTACCAAATAAAAAAAAGAGCTATGGATTAGGTGTCTAATGATTTAATTGAGAAATTAACACTAATAATCACTTATTTAGAGCATCTTCACAAATTTAAGACAAATTTATAATTAAGATTATGTCTTTCCTTTATTAATCCTAAATTATAGTTTGGTCATTCACTAATTTTAGGCAATAGGATTGAAGATTAAGAAGCTTAACACCATTATCTCTAAGCTTATAATTAGAAATCTCGTAATTAATAAAGGTTTGGTTATTCCATGATTAGATTATGTCATTTCTTGATTAATCCAACAACCTTAGTAGAATTATTGGATCCTACATTATCTATCACTCTTTTCTTAAGTGACTAGTTTAAAAAAAAGGAATTTGATTCTATAATAAATGAAAATCAATCCATAAAACATGCGTAAAAGCTCAATTAAATCATTTACTAACCATTCGTTAGCTATAAAACAAATTAGCCACATATGTTATCGAAAGAAAAAAAAAACATGGATCTAATACAACATACTTTGATTAATCCACAATTAAAATGATGAATAACAAGTTTTGAGATAAGAATACACCCAAGAGAAGCTCCTAAATGATTTATAATCTTTGAAATGTGATCTCAACTTCAAGAAAACTCAAAATCCTCAATGAAATCACATGAAAAAGGAAGAATATGAAGATATGTAACTTAAACAACATAATTTAGTTAATCTTAAAACCAGATCAAAACATAATATAATCTGAGTTAGAAAAGATGATCTCTAAACTCAGATATAGCTTTGAACAGTAATCACTAACACTCAACAAGTCCTAAAACAACTCAAACTCACAAATACAAAAGTTTGAAATGAAAAACTCTTAAGAACACTAAGAAAACCAAGGAAAAACTAATGAGAGAACTTTTAGAATTGTGTTGATCTCTTAATGATGTCTCTTTTATGAAAATTTCCATCTCTAGAGGGTTAAGGACTGCCTTACTAGATAAACTATCCATTGCCAAGCATGCTTCAGTCATAATTATAGAGATTTGGTGGAAATTTTGTTATCTAGCATCTATAACGATCATTAGAATTCGAAGTATAATGGTACTGTTAATAGACAGTTGAACTGCTATTGACAACCATTGTTGCATCATTTATTACGAGTTGCTAGAGACCTTAATGTGGGTTAATCTAAACCTACATTGATGGTTTAAAATGTTACATTTTTTTACAAATCGTTAATTAATCACATCCATCTTCAAATTAAACATTTCCAAAGAATAATCAAACATTTCAACACTAAAATAATGCTTTAAATAAAATAGCAATGAATTGAAAACACAATCAATTTGACCCCTAACAATTCCTTCATAATTAAGCATTTTCTTGTCCTCAAGAAAATGAATCAATCATCCATTTAAAAGTAGAATATAATCATTGAAACATTAATTCAAAATCATTTAAAATAGTCATTGAAAAGATTTCCTTAATCTTCCAATAAAAATGAATCATTGAGATGTTATTTAATAAATTAGTCATATTAAAATATAAATGATTTCTAATCACTTCATATTGCTTTAAAATTCAACCTAAATCACAAATTCAATTCTACATGTAAAATGAATATAAACAAAGGAAAATGCAACAACTTTTGAGCGAAATCCACATCTATTATTCATTTATAAACAAAAATAAAAAATAAAACTTAAAGAAAAATATGAACTTTTAAGCTTGATTGAGAAGTCACTTAATCTTTACACGAAGATGGCCATCTTATTGTAGGCAACCTGTGGTTACTCAATTGAGTCACCTCACATCAACTGGCTACTAATACCACTCATTATCTACAACCTTTTAATCGATTCTAAGCTGGCAGAGTGAATAAAATTTAACTCACTTATTCATATATAGTTTTTCTTCTCATTTTTCATTCATCATTCATTTTTTTATTTTATTTGTGTTTAACTTAAACAAGACGGTAAAAAAGGTTAAAAAATCATAATTCACTTTGGAATGTGCATTTTAGTCATAGAATATCATTAGGAGCATTAGATATCCATTTTACAAAATATGAAGCAATATGAAAACATTTAATCCATAATAATCATAAGCAATCATATAACATCTAAAATCATCAAATAATCGAAATCAAAAGAAAAAATTGTCACCGACATGTATAAAAAAATAAGAATTTTTTTTCACAAACTGTAAACTACTATGTTTTAGAAAAAATAATATAAGTGTGTAAAACAACTAAATCCATCCTTCAAATTTAAATGGAACAATGTCCTCATTATTCTGACAAGCAAAAAGAAAACACCAAAGTCTGAGAAAAAGGGATAAGAATACACCTGTGGGACAATATTTGATGCTTATTGTCACGGGCTTGGTGTTTTCTCACCAACTAAATGTGCGGCACTAGCACACTCCTCGGACTTAGAATATCTTGCTTGGCTAGAATGCTAGTTCAGCCTTCCTTCAAGTACTTCTTAAGAGTACTTTTATCGAATACCTTGCGAAACCTATTTTAGAGAGAGAAAATGCAAAGAGTTTGGAGAACTTGGAAATAGCTTCTTATTACTCCAGAAAGTTCTCCCACCTACCCCCACTTACTCCACCTACCACAATAATTACAAGTGGGACCCCAAGCCTCCTACCTAATTCGGTAAAATGGAGAATATTCTAGAAGAACTCGGTAAATACTAGCCTCTTCGGTGGGAGGAAGAACATTGCGTGACATTATGGTTCCAATGGAGTGTTCAGGAATAATTTGTTGCAATTGATGTCAAATAAAAAGATCAAAGCACAAGAGATAGAATATAGACAAAAGAAATGCTCCACTATAATGTATGGTACAAGTACATCCAAGGAGCAAAAGTACAACTGAAATAGTAGAAATACAATAGAAAATAATGAAACACAACTAAAAGTACTAAAAACAGTGAAAGGGATACTTATGGAAAGCAAACATCCTAGAATAAAATGAATAATCCAAAACAACTAAATATTAGGGCCCTGGTCACGTGATCTCTAACTCTCCTCCAATTGTTCCATCTGTAGCTTTGGGCAATCCATGTAATCATGAATGGCCATCATGAAAAAAACAAAACTCAAAATGAAGCTTTTAGAAGCTAAAATCGAAACAACTCTCCATTATTAACAAAATAGTCCTAATTTCATCATGAGGTGGAACATAAGGATGCAGTATAGTAGGTGAGGCTGGAAGGGGAGGACAAATACTTGATGTTACCTCAAACGACGCCTCACCTATAATCTCCTCAAGTATAATAAGTAAATATAGAATGGTGGGATCATTAAGTTTCTCACCCTCCTAAAAACTTTTAACAATAAGGAGTTACCTCTGATTTGGACATACTTCCATAGCTTAAGAGTGGAATATGACATCTATGATGCTCCTGAAGGCTCTTTGGGTAGCTAATCACCAAAAGGAGCTCTTGGTACTTGAAAGATTCAAGTCAATAAATAGGGGAAGTAGAAGTTTTTACTAAGTCTCTGCATCTAGACAGCCTCTCGCATGGTAGTAAAAATGAATCCAGATAATGGAAAATCTCGAATGGAGCCAAATCCAGGCAACATCTTGTACAAAATATAAATTTTTTTAACTTAACCTCATTTAATTTGCTAGCCTTAAGAGTAACAATGGAACTTAGTAGTGCCACAATGATACACTCTCAAACCCCTAGTTATGATGTAGTGAATGCTTGGAAGGCTGTCCTGACTAGGCCTAGGGCATCCTTATCTATAACTTTTCTATCAGATGATACTGAATCTCCATGAAAAGCATCCCTAGCCTTGACATAAACATCACCCTCATCGGGTACTCCTAAAAAGTATGAAGTTAAAGCATGAGTTACATGAATAGGAGTATCTAGTACAATGCTTCAAACCTTAATGATGTCAGCCTCCTTCTTGATCTTATTGTTTGAATAGAATTCATTAACCAGGGTTGGATAGTAGGGCCTAGAAAGTGAGAGAACTGACTCCTAATCTAAAGCTTTAAAAGTCTTGGAAACATTGAAGTCAAACTTGAGGGTCAGATGGATCGAGCAGTCCATAATGAGATCATTGCCCTGATGTACTGTGTACCAATCCAAATTTTCTTGAGTAGTGAAATGATTGGGATTAAATGTTGACCTCTTGTAGGAAGAAGATCCAATGTAAGAACATGATGCCATCTGATTGCAAATGGTATTGAGAAGTGGTTGAAATACTCTTGAAAACTTCTTGGATGTACAAAAACTTTTGGTCCAGCTAGCCAAAATATTTTCTTTTTATTTTTACGACGACATAGTGAGAAATTAATTCCAATTGAAAACTTTTGATAAATAGAGTGCAATGGTACAAATTTTAGGTTCAAATAATGATGAGAAGTGGATAAAAATGAAAAAAGGATTGTTTAAGGGTGGCAGTGATGTTGGAAATTTTTTGGAAAATGGAGAAAGAAGGTGTTTTTGGTTGTAGAAATGGGTGTAGAAGGCAAAATGGGTAATGAAAATGACAATAAGGTGGAAATTTAAGCTAAAAAATGTGAAAAAGAGATGGTGGTCAAATTTTTTTAAGGTTTTGCAATGGTGAGGGTATGAAAAGTGAAGAAGAATATGATGAATAGAGATATATAGGACTTTTATTCAAAACTACATCGTTTTTAGCCTTTTATGAAGGTTAATGGTGGATGAACAATCCTTCAATGATGATTAAGCTTAAAACAACCTTCAATGGTGGTTTATTAGACTAGACCACCATTTATGGTCTATGACAACATTTTCTAAGTGAATTTAACCCTAAACAGCCCACCAAATGCTTCCTTAATCAAGGGCCAACAAAATTAAGAGGATTGTTCATAAAATTGATCAAGAATGAGATTTTTAAACACTAAAAAACCAAAGAAATCACACCAAAATTAAAGAAAACACCAAGGAAATCATAATAAACTTAAATAAAAACACACTAACAAGGTTACAAAACACTAAACTAGGGTTCTATCACACCAAATAAAAGCAACACACATAATTAGCAAAATACAGAAGAAAATTCCTAGTTTACTAAGGATAAAAAAGTGATAGAGCCTCAGTAGACTCCTCAACTATACTAGGAACATATAGCTTTTCCCTTTGTCCATTCACCTTGAAACTTGAGTGCCCATTGGATACTTCAATCATGCAAAATGGATAAACCTTGGTAACCTCATAAGGACCTGTCTATCTAGATCATAATTTTCTAAGAAATAACTTCAATCACGAATTATAGACCAAGAACTTGTCATTGACCCAAATCTCATGATGAATTATCTACTTATCATACTATTTCTTGATTCACTCTTTGCATAGTTTAGAGTTGTCATAAGCTTTTAAACAAAACTCATCTAACTCATTCAACTATATTAATCATTCTTCTCCCACTTTCTTTGAGTAACAATTTAGAAATTGATGGCCTAACATGCTCTATGATCTAACTTTATAGGTAAATGACATGACATTCCGTAAAGACAACCTATTAGGAGACATACAAATGTGCATTTTGTAAGCATTGTGATAAGCAAACAAAGCATCATCTAACTGTAATGATAAATCCTTCCTCGATGAACTAATGATCTTTTCTAAATTTTCCTTAATGTCTTGATTGGATAGCTCCACTTGATCACTGGTTTAAGGATGGTAAGGTGTAATAACGTTATGGATAACATCATATTTTAAAAGCGAATCGAATTTTTTATTGCCAAAGTGTTATCTCTCCATCACTTATGATAGCTCTAGGTGTCTTAAATCATGCAAAGATGTTCTTCTTTAAGAATCGAACTACACCCTTTGAATCATTAGTTAGTAAAGTAACTGCTTCAATCTATTTGCTCACGTGCTACACAGTCACCAAAATGTATTATTTAGAGTATGAAGAAGGGAAAGGTGCCCATGAATTCAATACCCATACGTAAAAAATTTCACAGATCAATATGTTATTTAGTGGTAGCTCATGTCTCCTAGAAATGTTCTTAACCATTTGAAAATTGTCATAAGAGTTAACAAATTGAATGCAACCTTAAATAAGGTGGGACAATAGAGAACTCACTCTAATGCCTTATACACTACCCCCGTAAGTCCAAAGTGTCCTCCAATCTTTTAAGAATGACGATGACTTAAAATGGAGGGCATTTTGGCTTTAGATACACGTCTTTGAATAATGCCATTAACATAAATCTTATATAAATAAAGGTCATATGAAAAATATCATTTGATCTCTAAAAGGAACTTCTTCTTTTATTGATATGAAAAATTAAGGGGAAGAACATTACCAACCAAGTAACTTATAATATCCACATAAAATGTCAAGGTAATCGAGGCTTATGATTTTTCTTTAAGAAAGACCTCCATGATGTCTTGGTCTTCTCCTTCTCCATCGCTTCTTTACTAAAACGAGGCAAATGGTAAACCCCAAAATTTTCTAATCCTTTCTAATCCTTGATTTCAATGTTAAACTCCTGTAAAAGGAGAACCCAAGAAATCAATCATGGCTTTGTGTTTGGCTTGTTCATCAAGAAATTCAAAGTTGAATGGTTCATATAGATAATAACCTTAGAAAGAACCAAATAGGAATGAAAGTTGTCAAAGGTGAATACTATAACTAACATTTCCTTTTCAATGGTGGTGTAATTTTTATGGGCATCATTCAAGGTTCAGCTTGCATAATATATCAAATGAAAGATTTTACCTCTTTTTCTTTCCTAGGAACATCACCAATGAAAAAATCACTTGCATTGCACATCAATTCAAATAAAAGAGACTAATTGGGTGAAATCAAAATACGTGCACTAGTGAGTTTTTCCTTTAAGAACTAAAAGAATGCATACAATTATCATTAAAATTAAAGATTGTGTCCTTGGTCAATATATCAGTCAGAAACATGGTAAGCTTCAAAAAATCATCGATAAACCTCCAGTAAAACCTAGTATGTCGCAAGAAACTTCTAATTACTCTAACTGAAGTAGGTGGTGGAAGTTCAGCAATGACTTTAATCTTTATTGGATTGATTCCAATACTCCTGCTTGAGATTTTATGACCTAACATAATACACTCTTACACCATAAAGTCATATTTTTCCCAATTCAAAAACAAGTTGATCTCCTTACATCTCCTCAATACCTTCTCCAAATTTAAAAAAAATGCATCAAATGATGTACCAAAAGCATAAAAATTGTCCATAAAATTCTTGATGCAAGTCTTTATCATGTTTGCAAAAATTGCCACTATGTAGGTTTGAAAGTGGCTAGGGCATTACACAAGCCAAAATATACATGTATGTATGCATAAGTGCCATAGGTATAAGTAATTGTACTATTTTCCCTAGTCCTTAAGGGCTATAAGAATCTACATGTATCCACTGTACCCATCTAAGGCATAATGAAAACTATGTCCAACCAATCTTTAAATAAACTGATCAATGAATGGTAGAGGAAAGTAATCCTTGTGTGTAGTGTCATTAAATTTATGATAATTGATGCATATATGCCATCAAGTTACTTTCCTTGTGGCAATTAACTCATTATGGTTATTCTACAATAGTAGTTCCCCCTTTCTTACGTATCACTTGAACTGGACTAACCCATATAGAACTAGAGGTAGGAAAGATGATACTAGTAACTAGGAGTTTAACTCCTTCATTCTTAACTACCTCTTTCATATTTAGATTTAACCTATACTGTGGTTTTAATAAAAGCTTACTTTCATCCTCTACAAAAATTCTATGGATGCAAATAGAAGGATTAAAATCTTTTATGTTAGCTAAGGTCTAACCAATAGTGCAATGATATTATCAAAGTTATTTGTAGCCATTTCTTCAACCAAAATGTAAGCTTCGCTCGAAGTCTGTTTCATTAAACTACCTCTAGTTGTAACATTGATAATGCAACATATAGAGGGTGTGAGGCCAGTGTAGAAAATGTCCACTTGTTGCCATGTATACTATGGCTAGGACACTTAGAAAGAATCTCTTTAAATCACTCCCAAGCCTTATATAGACTTTCATTTTCATATTAGACAAATGAGTTAGTCTTAGTTTTCATCTTTATTACCTTTGCAAGTGGAAAGAATTTTATAAGCAAAGCTTCATCTAGTCATCCTATGTAGTAATGGAATTAGGATGAAGAGTGGATAACCAGGTTTTTTCTTTATCTCAAAAAGAAAAATGGAAAGGCTTAAGCTTAATTGCATCCTTAGAAAAACCCATTACTTCTGAAAAGATAAAAGAATGTCTAAGAAATTTGGCAAGTTCTCATTTATATCCTCTAACTCTTATCCACCAAACTATGAAGACCTAATCATAAAAATGATGCTATGACGTACTTCAAAATTACCCTTAGTTAGAAAATGCTAGCCATAAGTATACCTCTATTTACCAAATCCAAGTCCATCATAGTCGGTTCCTTACGTTCTTCCTAATGTTGGACAACTACATGCTTTTGTGGGTCCAGTTTTATTGTTTTAGAGTTTGAATCACTAGATTTCTCTACTTCTAATGGGTCGAATGTTCTGGCTTGAGATTTTTTTTTTTTTTGCCTACCAAATATACACTCAAGATTTAAATTCAAAATTTTCAAGTTTTTTTGGCCCCATGTGCACTTGTTGTACAAGTAGTGTAATGGACTAAGGAGTCTAGATGCCATTCCCACGGGAAGTAATTACAAGTGCTAGGTTAATTCACTTACAATTATCTAAAATGATCAATTAGATTAATTTAAGGCCGAAAAATGATAAACTAAGTTAACTCAATTTCAATGTAAATGACATCAAGTTTCTTTTAAAAATTTCCAAATGAAAAAAATTGCTAAGGATTACGTGTTCAATGGTTTAATTAAGGAATTAACGCCTATGATCCCTAATTTAGAGCATCTTCACAAATTCAAGACAAAGCTATAGTTAAGATTACGTCTCTTCTTTATTAATCATAAATTGAAATTTGGTTGTTCATCAATTCTAAGTAATAGGATTGAAGATTAAGAAGCTTAACACCAAGATCTCCATTCTCAGAAATAAAACTCTAGCAATTAATTAAGGTTTGGTTATGCATGATTAGATTACATTGTTTATTGATTAATCTAACAACCCAGGTAGATTTCTGGGATCCTAAATTATTTATCACTCTTTTCTTAAGTGGACAAATTAAAAATAGAGAAGTTAGCACTTAATAAATGAAAATTAGTCCATAAAACATGGAAAAGCTTAATTAAATCATTTACTAACCATTCCTTAGTTATAAAATAAATCAACCACACATATTAACCAAAGAAAGAAAAACAAGCGTCTTATACAATATACTTTGGTTAATCCAAAAATACTATGATAAATAATGAATTTTAAGTTAAGAAAAAATCCAAGAGAAGATCCTAAACAATTTATAGATTCTAAAATGTGATCTCAGCTATAGTAGAACTTAAAATCGCTAATCAAATGACATGAAAAGCAAAGAATATGAAGATATGTTAATTAAAAAGCACATTTTGCTTAATCTTAAAGAAAGAAAAAATATTATGTAATCTAAATTAGAAACCCCCAAAGATAATCTCCAAACCTAAATATAGTTCTAAACATCAAGCTCTATCACTCGACAACTCAGAAAACAACTATAACTCATAAATAAAAGTGTTTGAAATGAAGAACTCCTATGAACACTAAGAAAACAAAGGAAAAAATATTGAGATAACTTTTAGATTTGTTTTGATCTCTCAATTGAGTGTCTTATGTGAACTTTCCATCTATAAAGGATTAAGGACAACCTCTCTTGTCCTTCTAAACAAGGCATTCATTGCCAAGCATGCTTTAACCGTAATTATGGAGATTTAGTGGAAACTTTATTATTCAGCATTTAAAACAGTAATTAGACTTCGAAGTACAATGGTGTCATTAAAAGGTAGTGGAATCGCCACTGATAGTAAACTACTGCATCCTGCAATGCTCATTGTTAGTCCTTAACGTATGTTAGTCTAAACTTACATTGATAGTAAAAAATGTGACATTTTGGCTTCCTTTTTGCACAAATCTCAATTAATCATGTCCATCTATAAATTAAACATTTACAAACATTAATTAAAAATTTAAGCATTAAAATAGGGGTCAAAATACAATAAAAATCAATTGAAAACATAATCAAATTCACTCTTAATAAACTCTGCTCACGATTTATGTGAGAGTTGTAATTAGTTACTGCTATATAGTTATTGCTATTGCTGTTGCTTGCTCTTGATTATTCTTCAAGTAATGAAGAAAAAGAAGAAGAAAATTAAATATGGAAGGAGTAGCTAGTGATGGTAGTTAATTGCACTATAATAAATGTCTAAAAAATAACCTTTTATTTGGATGTCTTTACACACTTAATGCTTTATGAACACTCATGAAAAACCTTTCAATCCTTTATGACCCACCTAAACCTAGCCCCATTACATCCTAGAATAAAGTTCCTTTGGATTTATGATATCATGTAATCCATGTGGAAGAATATTGGTGAATTTGTAAGACTATAGTAGTGTCATCTCTTAGAGGGAGTTTTTAGCTAAACACAATCCTTAAATACTTGAGTGAGTTGAGAGAACACCGTAAGGAAAATCCATATTTGCCTTTGTTCTTTCTTTTGATCAATGATGTCTTAATTTTACTTTATTTATGTATACTGGCGAAAACTGATTATGATGGATGTAGTAGCTTATGTCTTGAGTTTACTAAAGTTTAGAAGATTTCATGCACTTGGTTTCTTTGAAAACAAATGGATAGAGTGCAATGGTTAGGTTTAATGTGTTGAGGGAGAGTAAAAGATTAATTGGGGAGGGAGGTTGATAATTTCTATATTTTCCATATTTTCATGTGTTATTTTTTTTTATGTAGCTCATGTTATAGGAAATTTACAGAGACATTACTTACTAAGGAAGATAGAAAAATGCAACTTACATGAAAAGGAGGCAGCAAACGGTAAATAAAAATGTAGAAACGTAAACTACAAAAATAGGAGATTAGAAAAAAAAAAGTTTAGCAAAGAAAAGGAAATCATGGTATGGGATAACTAAACTTTATTCTTGGTTGAACGGATACTATGTTGTTAAACTTTAATTAATGTGAGACTTTTGTTCTTAAATTAAATTTATTTGTTGATTAAGTATTCATTATTTTTCAAGATTATTATTTAATTGTTTGATTTATAACTAAGTTTGTAACTAATATGTGAATTTATTTCATCAAATGCTAGATTAGATAGGTTAATGCTTAATTCTTCTAATAAAAAAAAGTAGTAAATGAGATTTTTGCCTATTATGTTACGGACGTCATTCTAGGAAAAATAATTTTCTCACCTAGATATACATCATATGTATATTGCCTAGTTCATTGATCTTCTTGATTCGTAAAGCTATCAAATAACTAAATATGAGATCATATATAGGTTATTGATTAATAAGGATTAATTAAAAAACATGCTTCAAATAATTAAAACTAGGAGAAGATAGTTAAAGAAAACTACCACAATATATGTTTAAACAATAAATTAATTATATTTAGTGTCGATAATCAACATAAGTTGAATAACTAAGACTGCTATAGACCAAGATTTGCTATTATTGATTGCTAAGTTTTTCATCATTTTGTCATTTGTTATTTTCAGTTTAATGTTTTGATTAAATTGTTTTAATTCATAATTTTGTTTCCCTACATGATTATATTACATAACTACTGAAGTCGGAATTCCTTGTGGAAACGATCCTAACTTTCTGGTAGTTATGCTTTAGGATAGGTTTTCTTCTGTGTTTGGCATGCGATTCTTGCATGTTTAGGATAAAATTGTTATTTTTAGGACCTAGTTTGTTATTCTTTTGATTATCATAATCTCTGTTTTGTTTCTTATATGTTGGTGATGATTTTAGGGCATGATTTGATCTTTTTTTTATGTAAGTGTGGAGCATAGTTTCATTTGACATTAATTTAGGGACCAAGAGAAGAAAAAAGAAGAGAAGTGAAGGAAAGTTTCTGGAACTTGCCATGATCATGAGAAATGAAGATAGAGGGGCCATGATGGATTAAAAATTTGGGCTGTTTTGAGTTGTCTTGACATATATAAGGGCACAAAACCCTATGGTTGCTATAGACATCAACAGACCCTTTCCTCAAGAGGAAAAAATAAGGATTGAAGGCTTAGAGAGGTTAAAAATCAAGATGAAATGCTACTTTCTTACCAAGAACATCTCATCTACAAATTTTTCAACTTAGGAGAAAGAAGAGAAGATTGTCTTCATCCTCTAGTACTTTTTCGCTCTTCTCTTTCATTATCTTTTGTATGAAACACACAAAGAAACAAAATCTTCAAGACACTTTTTTTCATAACAATCTTCAAGACACTTTTCTTTATGTGTTTTATCATTAGTTTTTTGCATATTTTTCATTTTTCATGATCTTTTAGATGTTTCATTGTTTTTATTTAGTGTATAGCGTTTGAGGATGGATTTTAAGCTTATTTAAGGGATGGATTGAGGCACTTTGGTTGTTGGTTTTACAGGCATCAAAATTTCAGTTGTAGATATGTTGTTGGTGAGTTAGATGACCAACTGGGCATAATTTTAGAAGTCAAATGGCCATGAAATTTGGTAGGGAGGACGATTAACATATTAGGAGCTTTCATTTCAAATTTCAATCCAATAGGAGCTCCAGAGAAGAAGTTATGGCCAAAAGAGTGGAGGATGCAAAAAGCTGTCAAGCAGTCGTCCACCAATCGTGGCCAACCACGATGGTGACAGTGGTAGAGTAGACCTATTTTGTAGGTCAAACACAAGATTTTAAATTGTGACCCTTATTTGGACATATATAAGGGCTCAAATCCCTAGGAGCCAAAAAGACAATCATTAATATGTATCCAAAAGGATGCAAAGAGAGGTTTTTGGTGGCCACCCAAAAGAAGAAACAACATCTTCCTAGGGAAACACAAAGAGACTTCAACATCCAAAATTTCCAACCTTTTTGGAGTAGAGAGGAGAGCTGATTTTTTTTGGATTATTTGTTATTATGAGTAGCTAGACACTTTGTAGGAGTTACTCTTGAAATAGTTTGTGGAACTTTTTCTTATTGATTTAATGAATGGGTGCTTGCAATATGTATTATATTTATATCTTCCAATAGATCGAGAGAGTTTGCTTTGGAATTTGTGTTCGGTTCTGCAATGAGAGTTGGCTCCCAATAGACTTATACATATTCAGGTTTATTAAGTAATTGAAAAGAGATCTTGGCTATTTCTTTAAATTACCTATAGGATTGCTTAACATATAGTTGAAATGTTACGAAAGGTTATGTAAGTCGGGAGGAAGCATAATTGATTTTATCTTATTTCAAATAAGGACAACTAAGTACAACTTGAGAGAGGGTAGTTGAACAATATAAAATCTTAGGTCAAGAACAACTGAATCATATAGGATAAGAGGGAAGAAAAATAGGGATAAAAGTGACTCCTAATCTCAATATTGGTTATCAAATTCCTGCACTTTTCCCATTGGACTGTTCTTTGCTAATTTTATTAATTTTAGTTTATTTTCTAAATTTTTATCATTTAAACATATTTCTTAAACAAAGTATAACTTGAATTGGGTGGTGGCTAACTACAATCCTTGTGGGATGATATCCATTTTTTACTATCAGTAACGATCTGTAAACTTGTAGTATTTAGTGTAAAACTAGTTTAGTTTCGTAACGAACAGGTTTTTAATGCTATTGCAAGGAATTTTTTGTTTAGCCTCTTGTTTAGTATGGGAGACTTTGATTTAAGAGTTTTTTATACTTTTCCTAGTGTATTTGTAGGCGAATGAACACAAGGAGCACCTGAAGGTCCACCGAGCTAAATGAAAAAGAGTTGTCAGATATAGTGAGGCATGAACGAGAGTTGATGAGAGTAAAATGCCAGGACACTAACCAAAAGAATATGGAAAATGAATGAGAACAATAAGGTGGTGAAAGGACATTGATGAACTTTATGAGATTAGGTTTTAGTCCACAAGGAGTTTCACGGCCTACTATATAAGCGAATAACTTTGAGATCAAGCCGACACTCCTCAGCATACACCAATCTGATGTGTAGTTCTATGGGTGGGCTAATGAAGACTCAATGCTCATGTGGCTAGTTTCCTAGAGATTTGTGACACTTTTCGGTTCAATGAGATGTCTAGTGACACCCTGAGGATAAGATTGTTCCCTTGCATATTGAAGGTTAGAATGAAGGCGTGGTTGAATTCCCTCAACTTCAAAAATGTCACTACATGGGAGCAACTAGCTTAAGCCTTCTTGACCAAATATTTATAACTCATCAAGACTACAAGATTCATCAAGGAGATCACAAATTCAACAAGGTGTTGGGGAGTCATTATATGAGGCTTGGGAGCGATTTAAAGAGCTACAAAGGAGTTGCCCACATCACAATCTCCTAAGAGAATTCCTCTTACAAATCTTTTACAACGGAGTGACTTAGAGCGTAAGAGGAACCATATATGTAACTACAGGAGGGTTCTTGATGAGAAAAAATGATAGATGTAGTCTATGACCTATTAGAAGAGATGACCAACAATAGTTGCTTGTGGTACAACAAAAGGAGTAGACAGGTTTCCAAAGATCTAAAAGTTATGATTCCAGTTGACTCAGTGATAGATTTACAAACACATATTTAAGCCCTCACTAAGCAATTGAGTAACATGTAAGGAGCCTCCTCATCTTCAGTTGAAGCTATGCAATTTCAATGTGAGTTATGTGGACAGGATACCCATGGCATAGCTGAATGCTTGTTGGGAGATAGTGGTATAGAGTAAGTCAACTACTTAGGTCAACAACCACAAAGAGGTAACAACCCTTTCTTTAATACTTACAATCTAGGGTGGAAAAACCACCCAAAATTTACTTGGAATACTAATAATGCAAGTAGAAAAGTGACAGTACAAGGACCTCTTGGATTTCAACAAGACCGATTTGGAGCTTTAGAAAACAAGATGGATAAGCTGATGGATGTCTTGGCCTCCAAATTGGCAAGTCAAGAAGAGAATTAGAAAAGAATTTTTTCAAGGTAAGAGGAAAGCCAAAAAAGGATGAAAGTAAAATTTGATCAAATAGTGAAGAACCATGCATCTTTCATCCACAACTTGGAAGTTTAGGTAAGTCAACTTGCCAATGCTTTATGTTCTAGAAGTGCAGGAAGCCTTCTAAGCAGCACTGAGGTTAATGAAATGGAACAACTCAAGACTAGTACCCTTCAGAGTGGCAAGCAATTAGAGGCGGCAAATGAGAAGAAGGATGATCAAGAAAAAGATAAAGTAAAGGAGAAAGAAGAAGAAAAGGTAGAAGAGTAAGAAGTGAAAAAGCCATACGTGCCACCACCACCTTATAAACATAAAATTCCATTTCCATAAAGGGTGAGGTAACATGAAGTGGATGCATAATTCTCTAAATTCTCGGAGAATTTAAAGAAGCTTTAAATCAATTTCTCTTTGATGTAGGAAGTGGAGTGTATGCCTAAGTATGTGAAGTTTCTTAAGGACATATTCAATTACAATTGCACTTGGGAAGACAACCAAATGATTATTTCATGAAAAATTATGGTTCGATAATCTCAAGCATAATACCTTCTAATCTATAAAATCTAGGGAGTTTTACTATACCATTTGTTTTTGGTGACTTTGAATTTTCCAAATGCTTATATGATTTAGGTGTAAGTATTAACTTGATACCATTGTCTATTTTCAAGATATTGAGATTAGGAAACATGAAGCCAACATTCGTGCTCATTTAACTTGCAGATCAATCCATCAAGCAACCATATGGGGTAATAGAAGATGTTTTAGTAAAAGTAGACAAATTTATAATTCATGTTGATTATTTTGTGTTGGATTTTGAGGACGATAGGAATTTCCCTTTAATTTTGGGTAAACCGTTTATGAATACTGATAAGACATTAATCGATGTGCATGAATGAAAGTTGGTTTTGAGAATTGGTGATAAGAAGGTTGAATTTAAAATAAATAAATCTTTGAAGAAGCTGGTGCTAGTTGTGCATTAGTATAGGTTTTTTAAAGTATTTAGCATGTGTTTCTTGCATTAAGGATGATATTGTTGTGTTTTAAGACTTACTTTGTGTGTATTTATTTAGTATGATCATCATAGATGTTCTTTTATGTTTGGTGTTGGTTTGGGGTAATAATTGATCATTTTGGTTTAGGTATGGATCATGACCACCTTTGTGATTGAGCTAGGGACCAAAAGAAGAGAAGAGAAGTGGAGGAGATGGAGACCAAGAGCCCAAGATCATGGGAATCATACTATTTCGCACGATTGTGGGAGCTGAGGTTAGAAAGTCACTCGAGTTTCTCTTATTATTAGGGTTCTGTGACTTGTTTTGTGATATAAAAAGGCACATGTCCCTAGGGTAGCAAGAGAATCATAAAAAACTTTACCTTTTTAGCTAAAAAGAGATGTGAGCCTTGAGAGAAAAAAAATCAAGATTGTCACTCCATTTTAGGTAAGAATCATGTCAAGACTAGATTGTCTAGATTCAGGGTAAAGAAAAAGAGAAGCTGACTT
The DNA here is from genome assembly GCA_028565735.1 of Pinacopodium congolense. Taxonomy (NCBI): domain Eukaryota; kingdom Viridiplantae; phylum Streptophyta; class Magnoliopsida; order Malpighiales; family Erythroxylaceae; genus Pinacopodium; species Pinacopodium congolense. The sequence goes on from JAOXYD010210398.1 coordinate 20,070, forward strand.
CTTCTAGTTTTAATTTCTTTTTCTCTTATAGCATCTTTATTATGGATTTTGTACTTTTTAAGGATGTTAATAACATTATGAGTGGTTGAGTTTATTGTTAGGGGTCAATTTGATAGAGTTTTCATGATTAATTTGTTTAATTATGACCCCTAATTCAGTGCTTAATTGTTAAATTTATGTGTTATTATGTTTAATTTATAGGATGGAGCTTAATGATGAGGATTGGAGCAAAAACATAAAGAAAGCTTCTCCTTTTTGTCTATTAGTGGCTCCCTGGCAGGCTCACAGTAATGGAAGAATAG
>JAOXYD010210436.1:0-20360 GCA_028565735.1 Pinacopodium congolense
CTTAAGTTAGTACGGATACCAAAGATTCATTAATCTTTGTTTTAAAGGTCCATTAAGGATATCTCAAAGCAAAAAAGAAGAAAATCACCAAGGCATGTTATTCAACTAAGAAAAAGAAGAAATTGGTGATATGGCTAAAAAAGGGAGGTACACTTTTACTTTGATAGTTTAATAAACTTGAATGATTCTTGATATGTTGAATGATGTTTTGGATGCTGTAAATGTTTTGAGTCATGCATGATGGAATCTAGATTGTCTTAATAATAATTTTGGTGAAGTGATAGATTAAACATACATCATTACTTGATTATATTCTTGATATATGCTTGATTTTTCTTGTCAAATTGAGTAATATTTGATAAACTTGGATGGCTCTAATGCTTTTGATCGTAGAATATTTGAGTTTAAATTTTTTAAGGTTAATTTTAGTGATTTGTTTTATGTATGTTGCATTAAAAAGGGACAATGTTTGATTATGCATGTTTAGGAGTGTGTAAATATGCCTTTCATGTTTCTTAATATCATTGAATAACGTAAGTGATGCTTGAATGCACCATGATTAAATTTTTTATGATTAGAAAATTGAAAAGTGTGTGTAAATAAGCCTTTGAAACAAACTTTTAGATATCTTGAAAAGGGAGCATGTTAATTGTGATTTTCTTTAAACTTTGTTTGAATTTGTGATATTTAGATGCCCTTCATGATCTTTTTCTTACAAATTTTCATTTACATTTTTTAAAGAAAATTTGTTGTTTAACTGAGGGAGAGATTTAATGTTTTTAATGATTTTATAAAAGTGGAGGAATGCACAAAATTGTTTACTAAAGAAAGAGGTTTACTAATTTAGATAAACCTTGTTTTTTAATTAATGAAACAGTTACTTTTTGTTTTATGAAAAAGTTTGAGAAGTTAAATAATGCACTAAGTTTTTGAACACTAGACTTTATTTACGTCATTGATTATATATGTGTTATTGAATTCACTTTGTAGTGATTAAATTCCCTAACATATGATGATATCTTTTGAATTTGAATAGTTCATGACTTGCACATGACATTTAGTTTTAAGGTAATTCATGATTGATGATTTTCAATGATGTTAAGGATTTTAGATGATTATAGGCTCAAACTTTTTATATCCTTTCTTAGCTTTTTAAAAGGAAGATGTGATAAATTTGTTGCTTTTGAACTTGAAATTTTTTCCCTTAGAGGGAGTTAGAATTTCTAAAAAAACAAAAGCATGAATTTAGTTGGAATGCTTAAATTTCATAAGATGTAATGATATTGATGGCATTTGAGTTACTAAAAGAAGTTTTGAAGCTTTGGTGACAATTGATAATTTCACAGTGCATTTACCTTTAATAATTATGAACTTTTGTAATATTTGAAAGTATTATATTGTTGTGTTTTTTAATAAATATTGATGCATAAATTTGGGGGGAGTCTTCAAGCTTTGAAATTTAAATTTAACCTTTGAATTATGTTGTCCTTGATAAATTCTTGCATTATGATACTCTCCAAAATGGGGGAGAGGCTGCTAGACGTGATATTATATCTTTACAAAGCAAAAATTTAAGGATAATAATGTTTAATTAAAGGAAAGTTGTAATGAATCTGAGTTTAATATTAAATGATGTTTATGATTATGGAATTGATATGTAGTTATCATTCCTATTATGTTTCTTACTGTTTGTTGTGTGAGTTTGAATTTTTGGAAAGTGAAAATGTATGATTTATAGGGGGATCATAATTTTAAGGAAGTTTGTAAAACTTTAAGATGAGTTTTTGAAAATTTGAGTTGATTAAATTTGAATTTGTAAATTTATAGAACTTATTAAATTGCTGAATTTTTATTAATTTAGGGGGAGTTGGTTAAAATTGAAAATTTGATGATTATTGTGCTTTTCTAATAATTGATGAGATTTTGAAACTAACTATGGATTTATGAGTGTGGTATTGGTTTTAAAATGGTTTAATTGTGATATCATGAGAAGGACTACATCTTTTAAGTGGCGATTGTGTGATGTTTAGTGAATTTGAATGTTTTAGAATAAATTTGAATGTGTAATATGGTTGCCTTATTGTTTTTGGTTTTGTATAAAGGGAGAGTGTGTTTTGAAGCCTTTAAATGATATTAGATAATTTTGATACTTATGTTGGCTTTATAGGTTTTTAAATATATGATGATTTCTTTTAAGTTTGAATGAGGTTGTCATGTTTTTCTTAATGTTACATGAAGGGGAAGTATATTTAAGAGAATTTTTGAATAGCTTTGAAAATTGTAAGTAACATTAGGAAAAGTTGATTAGTATTATAGTGGTATTCCTTTTTGTATGTAAATTTTTTGATGATTACAGAAGGGGGAGGGGGGAAGAACATATGTTATATTAGCTTAATGAATGCAAAATGTTTGCATGTTGTTTGAGTTCATATGGAATTTCACTTGTTATATATTATTAATATCATATAGTTTTGTCTTCATAAAAAAGGAAGAGATTGTTGAACTAAAGATGATTCCACCTTTGTTTTGATGATGACAAAATGATTATACTAATGTGATTATTGTGTTTCATGTGGTATAAATATAGGGTTGAAGATAAGGTGTGAGTTTACAGCATACCCTGGAGCATAGAGTATGAAGATGCATATTGAAGCCTTAGAGTATAAAATGGAATGGACCTCGTAAAGAGTAAAAGAAAAAGTCCAAGACAAAGATCAAGATAGAATGAATAGGCTATGTTTGTAAGTTTTGATTGTGAGTCTCATTTTGATCTTTTCATTGTATTAAAAGGGGCTAACATTATGCATTACATATTCATAGTTAGTCATGTTTCATATAGATACATAATTAAGAGGAATTCTGTGTGAATGATTTTTAAGGATCCTTTTAATACACTAAAATGATTTTGGTATTGAAATGATATGAGTGTGTATGAATAGATGTTAAGATAAGTTGTTAAAAGTTAAGAAGAGTGAATGTGTTAATGTGTTGGAGATTGTATGAAAAGAGGATAATTTATACAAATTGATTAAAGATTGCATGAAAAGAAGTAGTTGTAAATGATAAAATGAAATGTGGGATTGAAATGTATTAATGTGTGTGATTGTGTTAAAGAATATGTGAGGAGATGAATTTAAAATTTTAGGATAGGTTATTAAGATTAAGTTGTGTGAATGGTTCAAAATATGTGAATATGTATTAAAAGGGTGTTTAGTGATGATTATAATTTTTTGGAATGTGCTAAAAATTAATTTAGATTGAATTAAGTGAAAATTGAAGAGTGAAAACTAGTCTAAGAATTGGTTGACCAATAAATATAACTAATCGACCACTTAATGCAAGTATTGGTCGACTAGTTGAAATGAAAATCACATGTAACAGTTAGATTTGTAATAGGAAAATGGTGTAAAAATTTGTAACTTTATACAATGGGTATAAAAGAATAAGAGGCCTTAAGAACCTTATAAATAGATGTTATGTTTGTTTTTTTAATCCAAAAAGGGTTGCAAACCTTCCTATAATTGATTTAAGCATTCAAGACTTTGTTTGTGAGTTTTTAGTCAAGTTTTGGTTGAGTTTTATGTAGCTTCTATGAAGTTATCATGAACCTAAATATGCATTCATTTATAATTTATTTGTGAATTCCTAAACACTTAGCTTAGACAAGGGTGACATACTTTTAAAATGTATTTTGTGGGGTGTAGATTTATGAGAGTGAAAATTGCAAGGAACTTCATTTGGTGATATTGAAAGAGTGAGTGTTATAAAGGTTGTTCTTAAACTCATTGAAAAAGAAGTAGAAGTAAAGGTTACCCTATAGCTTTGTGAAAAAAGGTTACCCTATAGCTTTGTGAAAAAAGGACTTATATTAGCAATCTTGTGATAGTAAAAAAATTTAATAAGTTGGTAAGCGAATGGATGTAAGAGAAAAAGGTGTCTCCGAACCACTATAAATCGATTTATGTATTTTCTCCCTTACTCTTTTAATTTTAAGTTATACTTTACAAGTTATTTTTATATTTTATACAATTTTTTATATTGTTTATACAATTGTTATTTAGCTTCCACATAATTGTTAGAGAACTTAATAAATTTAGGTTAAAAAATTCTTGCATATAATAGTATATGAAGTTAGGATTCATCAATTTAGAAAATTTTAAATAACCTAATTAGCCCCTCCTCTAGGGTCCCATCCTATGGGGCTAATATCATTATTTAAAAAAGTGTTACATGTACAATTATAACAGTTCTTATATTTGACTATACACTACACTCCTTATCTCTTAATTTTTTCAAATAAATAAAAGAAACAAAATTAAAAGTTTAACTAACAAATTTCTTAATACACGAATACAATTACACTATAAATTATAATTAAATCAATTCTAATAAACATGGTAAACTGACTTTTAGTAATCAATTAAACTAGTGTTCTAATATAGTGAAAATGAAACTTAAATGGTTTTAGTGTCTGATCAACGTCAGTTTTTTCGACACAGCACACTTTGATAAGTACTTAATTTATAACAAAATTAGTAAAACAAAGAAAATAAGTACATTAGAGTCTGTTACTTATTGGATATGATATGTTAATAGTATTAGTTTAAGGTATATAATCAATCATTTAGTTGTATATTTACAATATAATTAATTAAAAATATTTTTATTTAATTACACAACGTATAGCATAAAATAGAAAAAGTTGTGTGGAACTCTAAGAGAAAAAACAAGAAACTCAATTATCGATAGTTTAGTAATAATTTTCTAAAAAATATAAGTAACTACAAAAGAATAATATAAAACTCTAAATATGTAAACTATGGGTAAAAGCATCTTTTATGATGAAAATAAATATAAAACAAAATTTTATAATAGTATAATGGTAGTAGGCATAGGGAAAAACGACGTTGTTGATGAGTGTCACTACTCTACCATCTTATTCTAGGACTATAGAGATAGTTTTCAAGGAGCACAATGGTGTCATTATAGGGTGTCGTTGTGGCTTGTGACCTTTCAACCTGTGAGGCTCGTTTCTCAAGCTTGTAATAGTGCCTATATCACATAGTATAAAGACACCAGTCATCATTGTGCTTCTATAGGCTATGATTTGTGCTCTGCATTAGTCTCCTTCACTTGGGAAAAAATTGACTGTCAATTTGAATGGATGCTAGGATATAAAGGAACCTTGAACTTAAGAAACAAAGAGAAATCTACCACATTGAATGTTTCTATTAGGAAAATTAACTATTTAAGCATTTTGATCCTTTTAAGCACTATATATAGATCATACCTCTTAGGTTGTAGCTTATTGTATGTTCTCCCAAGGAATCGCTCTTGGCGTAGAAATACCATAACCTTGTCACCAATATTAAAAGTCTTCATCCATCTATATTTGTTATAGTTTGCTTATATTGTTGGTTATTTGCCTCAATTTTCTACTTCACCTCTTTATATACTTTGACAACTTGCTCAAACATATGGGTATTTGGAATGTTGGTACCTTCACCTTTGAGTACCCTAATCAAAGAAAGCGTATGTTGAAGGACCTTGGTGTAAATAACAGAAAGTGGTGACTTACTGATAGCATTGTGAATGGCATTATTATATGTGAACTTTGCATATGGTAATGTAAGGTCTCATTGTTTAGGCTTATCTTCACAAATACCATGAATCAAATTACTGAAGGTCCTATTGACTACTTCATCAAATTGTGGGTGTTTATGCTACTAAAGTTCAAAGAGGAATCGACTAACTTGCATACAGTATGCCAAAAGTAACTAAGGACCTTACTAACTCGATCTAAGGTAATAGTTTTTTATACCCCATATAAGCAAATAACTTCTTTGAAGAATAATTTGAAAACTTCCACTGCATCAAAATTTTTCCTAGAAAGAATGAAATGTGCCATCTTGGAGAACATTTTAACTACCATAAACACCGAATCAACTCCTCTCATTGTTTGAGGTAGTCTCAAATCCAAATCTATAGACAAGTCTTCCCAAATATCCTTTGTTACTAGTAAAGGCATGTATAACCTAATGTTTTTTAGATTGCCCCTTGAATTTCTGAAAAGTGAAGCACTTCTCTACAAATTTATAGATATATCTCTTTAACTGTGGCCAATTTAAATCTCTCCTTTATAGCAGTCAAGGTTTTTCCTAACCTAGATGGTTTGTTAGACCTTCATCTTACAAGTTCCAAATCATCTATTCCTTTAGAGATGTTCTAAGTAAGCATAATTGGTTCTTATGAATTAGGTATAATCACTTAGGTTAATCCCATCAGTTGCTTGATTATTTGAAACCTTGCTCCTTATCTTAACAAAGTCCTCATTACGTTTAAAGATGCCCTCTTACTCAAAGCTTCAGCTACACGGTTTTGAACTCTAAACTTGTGTTTCAGTTTGAATAGGAATTTCTATAGGAACTAACTCTACCTAGCGCATGTGTCACCAGTGATCCTCTTTTGACTATTTAAATACTTTAAGGCCTTATAGTCATAGTACAACATGAATTCTTTCATAATCAGGTATTGTTCCTAATTTTTAAGTGTTCGCACCACTAAATAGAACTCTTTGTCATAAGTACTCGATCTTCTACTATCATTTTTAAACTTGTCACTAAAGAATGCCATTGGTCTTTTTTCTTAAGATATGATTGCTCTTGTTCTTACCCAACTTCAAATAGCTTCTCAAAGCCTAGTAAATCCAAAACTGGTGCATTGTACAACTTCTCCTTCAATAAGACAAAACTCTTGACTGCCTCCTCTCCCTATTGAAACTTCCCTTTCTTTAAATACTTGGTCATAGGCACAACAAGGATACTAAAGCTTTTGATGAATTTCTAATAAAAGGTTACTAGCCCATGGAATCTTTGCTACTCACTCATAGTAGTTTATATTAACCAATTTCTTGTTGCTTTAATCTTGGATTCATCTATATTTTTAGACACACATATATCGAGAATAACAGTATATCTATCATAAAGTTATGCTTCTTAAAGTTAATGCACATTTGATTCCCTTTTATAGCCATTGACATTTGTCTCAAAAGCATCATATGCTCCTCTTTATAATGATTATAAAATAATATATTATCAAAATAGAAAACTAAAAACTTGAAAATAAAATCCCTTAGTACCTTTTCATAGTCGTGTAAACATACTTGGAGCAATAAATAATATGAATGGCATCATCAATCATTCATATATGCCATCTTTCATTTTAATTGAAAACTATCTTCTACTCATATCTAGATCTAAGCTAGATTTGATGATAGCCATTCTTCAAATCCATCTTTGAAAACCTATTGGCACCATGTAATTGGTCTAACATATCATCTAGCCTGAGGATTGGGAACTTATATCCCATTGTAATCATGTTGATGGATCTACTATTAAAGCATATCCTCCAACTCCCATCCTTCTTTAGAGTCAATGATGTATGTATTGTATATGGGATCATGCTCTCCAATATTTTTTATAGTAATTTTTCTACTTTCTCATTTAGGATCTCAATATCCTTTAGGTTCATCCTATAATGAGGTAGATTTGGTTGACTCGCTCTTAGAATGATATCAATATGATGTTGAATATCTCTCATAGGTAATAAGCCATTTGGTAACCCTTCTGGCATCAACTCTCTAAACTCCTACAATAAAGATCACACCATTTCTAATTGCTTCTCCACTTGCAATTTGGCCTTAGCCATCAAAATTTTCTTAACTACCAAAGTATATATTTGACTAGTCTCCTTAGCCTTTGCCTCAAACTTCGGAGCTATAGATAAGAATGTACTTCCTTCATGCATGCTGCCTTACTCTTCAAAGGTAGTAGTATGTACTTCACGCCATTCTTTTCTAATGTATACTTGTTGCTCCTACTTGAGTGCTAGGCATCTACATCATATTACCTATGCCTCTGAAATAGTAAGTGGCATACATCCATGTCAATTACATTGTAACATACTTCATCCTTCTGCTTACTAATAAAAAAAAGGTATTTTACATATTTTAGCACCTCTATCTTGTCAACTGTTTGTTTAATCCATTGTAATGTGTAAGGATTAGGATGATGTCCCATTGGTAACATTAACCTCCTTATAATTTCTTTTCCAATGATGTTTTTATAGCTCCAACTGTCAATGAAAACTCAGAACACCTAGTCATAAATTATGCACCTCGTACAAAACAATTGATGCTTTTAAGTTTGGTCTTTCTTCTTAGGAGCCAATGTCATCCTTCTAACCACATATGTCTTACCCTCATTTGCCTCATACTCCTCCTTCTCATCATCAACCTTACATTATATTCCTTCATCTTCTTCATCCTCCCTATAATGTTTACAGTCTTTCTCAAAGGCCACGTACCAAACCTATGACCTAATTATTTAACATGTAGATTGTCAGTCCTCCTCACTTCCTCGTATTGTCCATACATCATAGGATGTTTTCTTTTAGTGTTATCATCTTATATTTGATTTTTATTATTACTACTTTGTGAAGTATACTTTTGCATTAGATCAGGCCTCTCAATAGGCCCTGTAACTAGCTCTCAAAACTCTTCTAATTACACTCTTGTTGTGTCATCTCAACTTTTAAAGCAATGTTCTTTACTTTAGAAAAAAGCAAGAATAATTTGGATTCCGGCGTTGTATAAATTTCTTGGACTCTAATCTTGTGTCTAAGTGTAAATATTTGAGAACCGACTATCCTTTAGACTTAATGAGGTCATTTTTTCTACTAACCTAATAAATTTGGTCATGTACTTATGAATAGTTCTATTGCCTTATCAACAACATTGATACTGTTGCGTATAGTTTGAAGGAAGGAACTCCTCTTCAACGAGTATTTCATCATGTAGTATATGCATATGGGACCTTTACCTTCTCGTTTCCTTCTAAACTAGATTCTCTCCCACCATGTGGATGCTCCTCCTTTCAATTGATAAGTTATTATTCTTACTCTCTTCTTTGATGTAATCTCCAAATAATGAAAGAATTGATCAAATTTTTTGACCTAGTATAAGAAATTGTTTATACGTAAACTTCCATTAAAATAAGGGTATCAACTTTTAATTTGTAATCCCTAACATCCTTATCTTTACCTCCATTTTGTATCTCTCTTACATCCCTCGTATGGTTGGTACTGCCTAAATATATTTGGCTTATACTGATCATCTTCTTTTAAATCTTCCTTATAGAAAAGTTGTCTATGAAGCGGAACAGATCGATTAATAGAGTCACAATAAGGCATTTCCACTCCTAGCCTTTTATTTTCATTCTATCTCTTATTATATCAATTTCCATAACACTAAGACATTCTAAGATCTCCTCAAAATGTTCCTCATAAGATTAGAATTTGAGATCCATTTATGACTCTAGAGCTTACTCTAAACATTAAAACGCTTCATCTCATAGAATACGATCCTTAGTCATTGAAGACTATCATGAAAATTGTTGCTATCACCCCTAATTTTCATTCTTATTCTAGTACCACTTAATGTAGCATATAACATAAAAATGTCAAAGGAGGTGTGGAACTCTTTGAGAGAAAACAAGAAACTAAATTTTCAATAGCTTAAGAATAATGTTCTCTAATAATTACATAATAATATAGAACCCTAATTCTACACATTATTAATAAAAATTCTTTTACAACTAAAATAAGTATAAAATTTTAATTTTTCAGGAAAGTATAACAGCAGTAGGCATAAGGAACAATGGTGTAGTTAATGAGTGTCATTGTTCTATTGTGTCATTCTAGGATTATAACAATAATTTTTGGGAAGTACAACGATGCCATTGTGGCTTAATGACCTTTCTATCTTTGAGGCTCACTTTTCAAGCCTATAAGTGATTGTGTCGAAAAAAAAGAAAATTATAACATCATCATTATAACATTGTTATTCTTTTATGGCCATTATGCTTTTGTGGGGCATGATTTACGCTCCACATCATTATTATAATATTAAAGTATATACATTGGGTTTAGTTACTAAAGCATAATGTAATCATCATTTTTATCTATGTGTGATTATGCTATTAATGTATCAAGGAGGAAAAGCATATAAGACATGCCACTTGATTGATATAAATTAGGACTAAATATATAGTAGTATGATATTAAGAGATGTTATGATATATCATAATATTGAGACATAATGCATATCAATCCTGGTTGATGTTTAATTCCCAGTAGAGTCCTAAATTGATATATTATTGATTTGATTATGTTTTGAATATATTGAGTGAGGGCTAGGTTGTTAATGATGTGTTGTTCTCTATATCCATTCAAGGACTAGTATTTTGAGGATTATTCTTAGAGATTATGATCTTATAGATGCTCCTTCTCCACGATTGTATATGTATTGGATATGATCTGACTTGCATATAGTATCAATATTACATTGTGTGGAAGCAGCTCATTAAGTATTATAGGATAATATTAGCTTACTTAGTGAAATCTAGCTCTTCTTAACTTTTTTTTTCAAAACATCACTACTAGGTTAACCCTATTTTTCAGCTGCAACATTCCTACTTGTATGTATTTTAGTAATTGATATTGATTGTATTTGTACTCTAGCATTTGCAATAATATGATTGAGAGTGTTGTTAATTGTTCTTCTAACCTACACTATGATTATTGTGCTTATATTGCTTGGTTCCTTATGCATTCTTATCTTATGATTTTATTTTAGATTTATATATACATTTGTCATTAATCGTCAGGCTTATGTATGTTCAAAGACATTTTATTCTTAGTTTCCACGTGTCAGTAACGTATTTATTTCAAATTGTGACATCACTACAATTATCTCCTTCTAATGTGAAACAGGAGCTTTTGGAGAAATGATTAAAGTCATAGTGTAATAGAGGAGCCATCACGATATAGAGAAGGAATCATCATGGAATAACGGATAAAGTATCATAATATAGGAGAGATTATTGTTGCTATCTTGTCTCTTTAATATGGTGTATAGAAGTAGGAAATGTCAACAATATAAGAGAGAAACCTTCACAATACATAATCTTCACTGTCATAGTATAAGAAAGGAACTTTTACGTTATATTTGGATTTTGGTACACATTTTAATGATTACCATCTTTATTCATAAGAATTTATTATTGTTCGCTCTTGGATGATTAAAGAACTCATTTTAGTGGGTTTAATGATTTATAATGGATTATTTATTTGAACTAGGTCATGTGGTTTTTACTTTTTACATTGAAAAGATTTTCTACGTTAAAATTTTGTTCTTATATGTGATTTATTTTATATATATCCATATCTACTCCTTTTAGTTTTATTCAAGCGAAAACGGTTTACTTTTGCCTATTACATTTTGTTTCCATTTCCATTTATTAAAAAAAAATCCTTCCTTTTATATGAAGTGTTATTAGACGTTTGATTCTTTATTTGTATTTTTAGCTTGATTGAAAGATGGAACCTAATTATAGTAGAATAATCAATTTGAATGGCACAAATTTTCCACATGGAAAAGAAAGATAAAAGATTTATAGTTTCTTAAAAGATGCATCTACTAATATTTTTCACTGAAAAGTGATGAAGAATGTGCATTTCACCATGAAATGGTTTGTGGCTTTATTAGACAATAGATAAATGATATTGTTTTAAATCACATATCAAATGATTCATATGCTATGACTTTGTGGGACAAGTTTGAGTCATTATATGTTCCAAAGACAAGTAACAATAAACTATTTTTGCATAAACAAGCTATGAATTTGAGGAGTAAGGAAGGTAGTTACATTTTTATCACTTAAATGGATTTTAAAAGTGTTTTGATCAATTTTTTTGTCATAGGTGTAAGATTTGAAGATGAAAATTTTGAGACTTTATTTGATGAATTTTTTGCCTAACTATTGGAAGAATTTTCTTGTGACCTTGACTAATTCTACTCTTAGTGGTATAGTATCCATGAATTATCTGAAATTTGCAATTTTGAATAAAGAAATTGAAGAGGGTTTTACATCTCATTCTAATGTTTTGGATATTGAAAATAGGGGAAGAAGAAAAGAAAGAGGCTAGTGATAAAATTATAGAGAAAAAAAGTCAAGGTAGAAAAAAATTAAACTTAAATATTTGTTTTGACTTTTTATTAAGTTTATATGCAAATTTCATGATTGAACACTAGTAAAAGTTGAAAGGAGGAAGTTTAGGGAAGAATTGGAGCAAAAATGATAAGGAGCTGTCATTCAGAGCCATCAATGGTAGTTAAAATAGACTATCATTGAAGGAAATTACCTGTCGTTGGATGTCTAGGAAAAGAAAAAAAGAAATGCAATTTCGACATTTCACTTTTCAAATGCCCTAAAACCCTAAAGAGGACTATAAATATGGGATCGAAGCAAATATTATATAGTTTTAGGCTTACCATTTAGACAGCCACCTTTTTCCCTAATTTCCTTAGGTTTTTGCTTCTTTTCTTTGTTCTTTTGATTTCTTTTCCTATCCAAGCCTTAGATTTAATTAGTATAGGTGTTGAACTTCAGTTTATTTCTATTTTCGTTATTTTTTCTCTATTTTTGTTTTATTTTTAGTTGTATTTTCGTTTGGGTTTATGTTATTTTCTTATTGAATGATTTGAATATTTAGTTTAATGAAATTTGTTTAATTTTCTAGCCTTGCTCTTGGTATTTCCTTTATTTTTAATGCATTTTCAGTTCTGCCTTACTTAATTTTGGTATGTGTTTTATTTATTTTAATATGTTAACTTAGTTTTTCTAGTGCGTTTGAAGATTTTTGATGGATTCATAGATGATAATTGTGAAAATTGATTGGATCTTTAATAGGTTTTGTGATTTATTCTAGGATTGAATTAGAATTTGAAATTAATGCCATAAATTTGGAATTAATTCATAGGAATGGCCATGCTAGGTATAATTTCTATTTCGATTGTTAGGTTTCAACTTTTGATTCATAATTTTCATTAGCTAAATCTACAAGTGGCGAAAGGTTAATTGATTTTATAGCTAAACTTAATCAACTAGTTTAGGATCCCAGTTTTTAAGGATACATGATCCATGCTTGTGAGATCATGGCTTTAGTTAGTCATTCCCTAGTTCAAAATGTTGTCATGCTATTAACTCTAGAGAGATTATTATAGATTGTTACATGGTTAGGGATATGTTTTCTATCGTATAAGACTTATATAAAATTTGAGGAACTTAGGACATAAAAGCTTATTTGTATCTATAAGATAACATCTTAGGTATATCATAATTTATATTTTCAATGATCGATTATAATTTATGAATCCAAATGATATCTTCTACCTAACTTTCCATATTTTTTATTTTTTTCTTGTCTTATTGTATTATTGATTGTTTTCTTTGTTAGCTTTCTCTTAATTCTTTTGCATCTATAAGTTTTATTTTCTTTTCTTTTTCCTTTGTGCAACATTAGGAATAGCTCAGAAACACTACTAGTTCTCTGTAGGATCGACCCTAAATTTCCCAGCTACAAAGTTAGTCAAAAACACTACCAGTTCTTAAGGTTATTAATGAATCTATAATTTCATTTAAAAGGCCAACTAGAAAAAGAATCTCATCCACTCATTATTTATCCAATGAAATATGTGTTCCATACAAATGATATAGTACATGAGAGATGCAATAAGGCTATAAAGAGTGAGTATAAGGATAAGTGAGTTGTTGCTATGAAAGATAAGGTAAAATCTTTATATGAAAACTATAGCTTTGAGTTAGTCAATTTGCCTAAGGATAAAAAATTATCCATAATTGATAGGTTTATAGCTTAAAGAATAAAGAGGATTCTTCTTATCCACGATATAAAGATACATTAGTTATCAAATGATTTAGATAGGAAAAAAATTAATTTTGAAAAGCTTTTCTCGTCTATTGTTAAAATGTCTTTTATTAGAATTGTTCTTGATTTGACAGCCAATCTTAATTTGGAGACTGAATAGATAGATATGAAAACCGCTTTCATTTGTGATGATTTGGAAGAGGAGATTTACATGGAGTAAGTAAAGGTTTTTAAGGTGAAAGACAAAGAGAAATTATTTTAGTATACTAAAGAAAAGTTTGTATAATTAGAAACAAGCTCCAAGACAGAAATTTTTTGACATTGATTTCATTATTTTTATTACTCTATATTAATGATAAACTGATTGTTAGTCACCATGCTTTTAAAATTAACATGTTGAAAGAAGGGGTTTATTAAGTTTTTTGCAATGAAGTACTTAAAACTAGTAAAACAAATTCTTGACAAGTAGATTACATGTGATAGAAAGGTACATAAATTGTAGTTGTCTCAAGAAAAGTACATAGTAAAATACTTCAACGATTTCTCATGGATAAAGCTGAAGTGGTAATCAAACCTTTTACTACTCACTTTAGGCATAATATTAGAAAGTTTTATATAGTGAGAAAGAGAAAAAAGACATATAAAATATTATTTATGCATCTACAATAGGAAGTTTGTTGTATAAAATTGTTTTCACGAGGTATGATATTGCTTATATAGTTGGTATAGTTAGTCATCTTGTCCTTAATCCACGTAAAGAGCATTGGAATGATGTAAAGTGAATTATGAGATATCTTTAAGGTACTTACAGTTTGAAATAGTGTTTTAAAGTAAGAGATTCTCTTCTTTCTGGGTATATTGATTCGGACATTGTAGGTGATGTTTACTCTAGAAAGTCTACTTGAGGCTATTTTATTACCTTTGTAGGAGGAGTTGTGACCTGATAATTTAGGTTGCAAAAGTATATTTCATTAGCTATTACTAAAACTAAGTTTATTGAAACAATTAAATCTTGTAAAAAATTAATTTTGATGAAGAAGTATCTTTAAGAATTTGTCTTCACTCAAAATAGTTATGTTTTATTTACGATAATTAAAATACTATCCATTCTAATAAGAATCCTAATTTCCATAGTAGATCAAATATATTGATATGTGTTATCATTAAATATGTGATGTTTTAGAATCTAAGTTGTTTAAGTTTGAAAATTTACATACAAAAGATAATGGTTTATAAGTGATAACTAAGTTTTTATTGAGCGAAAAGTTTGATGCTTGTCTTTTGATTGTTGGTTTTCGCTTGATGGTTTTTTTTTTAATTGTTGGTATAGTATATGTCTCCACTTGATTCAAAAAAGGAATTTATTATGGATCCTTTCTAAGTGGAGCACACTTTAATTAAAAGATTGTTGATTAGAATATAGGAAGATGCAACACTCTTATGGAAGTTTTTGACTTTTATTTTGGTGAAGTTGTAGCCATCCATATTCTTATCTTTCTCTCCTGCTTAGTTTTGTCTTATATATGGATTTGGTGACCATTATCTTTTCTTCATACTTTGGTCTTGATTTACAGCTAGTGTGGTTGGTGAGTGTAAGTGTATTTATTCATTTTCTTCTCCCTTTTCATGATTGTTTTAGTGTTTGACGTGTGATTATTTTATCTCCTTCTTTCTTTGGCTTTGGAGTGCTATTCTCTTCATTTTTATGGGCTTCCATCTTTCCTTTTAGTGTCAAAGAGGAGCTTTTTCAAAAGTTATTAAAGTTACAATATAAAAGAATAACTGTCACCTTACAGAAGACAAATTGATCACAATAAAAAAGAAGTGATTGTTATTGTCTTCTCTCTTTAGTATGGTAGAGAGAAGCAATCAACATCGACAGTATACAAGAGAAACCTTTATGGTACGGAGTTCTTCATTGTCATAGTAAAGGAAAGGTACCTTTATGCTATATCTTGGTTTTGGTACACACTTTGTTAATTACTACCCTTGTTAATGAGTATTTGTTATTGTAAACCCTTAAATTACTAGATAATTCATTTTAGTGTACTCATTGATTTTGTTGTTGATTATTTTTTAAATTAGGTCCCATAGTTTTTACTTCTTTTATTATAAAGGTTTTTTCACAAAAAAAATGTTGTATTCTCTTATTTAATTTAATTTATACATTTATATTTGCTCATCATGATTTTATTTAGTCAATAAATTTTTATTTTATCAATGGAATTATATTATTGCCTCTATTTTATTGAAAAAACATGTTGGTCTTATTAACGTACATATTTACAAAGTAGCAGCAACAATCTTGGTTGGTAAAGGAAGAGAATCTAGTTTGAATAGTTAACGAATATTATGCCCTATCTTGAAAACTTCCTCCATTTATAAATCTTGCATGATAAAATCATGATTTGAAAATTTATAATCGATATCGAATTCACATAGTTGACCAATAAAAATAAGATTTAATGATAATTTAGGAATAAGAAATGCATTAAGTAATTTCATATTAGATATGACAACAAGTCCCATTTTAGGAACTAATGAAATAAAGTTATCAACAGTGTAAATAGTAAGGGAAACAATGGGAACAATTAGAGAGGAAAACAAAGAGTGATCATAAGTCATGTGATTATAGCAGACAGAGTTAAAGAACCAATAAGAGCATGTACCTAGAGTGACATAAAGCACAAAGCAATTAAAGGAAGATCGAAATCATGAAAGAATAGTTTAACTATCATGGAGGATAAATGTCATAGTATTATGAAAGCTCTCAATGGCAGTAGTAGTGGTAAAAATACAAATAGGTATACAAGCACTCATATGAGAATTATCAAAAGTATTACAACTAGTGGCTTTTTTATTTTGAGGGTGTTTATGACATTCATTTTTCATATGTCTAGGCTTATTACAATACATGTAAGCAATAATACAAGAAACACATAGAAGAGTAGCCAAAGTAACATTAGTATGAGAAATACACTGAGAAGAAAGAGTACTTGAAGGAGTGGTCAATATAGAAGCTATTGGCGGCAATGAGTGCTCAACTTATAAAGTGTTGAGATGAGTTTCCTGAGATAGCGATTCTTAGATCAAGAAATTTAATTTAGGTTGGGGACAATGATGGAGCAAAGATGCATTGACAAACTCATGCTTAAACCTTAAAATCATAAGAAGATGCCAAACACATTGGCAATTATGAAGTTCTAGATAAATAGCTGTAGAGGAAATATCAAGCCATTAAATATTACAATTTACCAATTGATCCCAAAGTATTTGAAGTTCAGAGACATAGCTATACATAGTCTAATTGGATTATTGTTAAATGCAGTGAAGGCAACGATAGGGTTAAAACCAATGTGTATCATCATAAACAAAGCATCTAGTTTTGAGAAAATCCTAGAGCTCATGTGTAGTGTCAAAATGGAAAAATTGACCTTTAATTCCAAGAGGACAGATATTGTGAAACCATGTTAAAATTTAATGACTTCTACCATTCCATTATTCTAACCGTTCCATAAATTTGTTTTCATCCTCATTAGTGCTTGGTAGGTTTAAGAGTCAAATTACATAAGGCCATAGAAAATGTCCTTTTAGGAAGTTGTATATCTCTTGAGATCATAGGTCATAATTTTGTTCTACAAAAATTAATTGGTTGCAAAATAGTTTGAGAAATTTTTTAAGAACTTTTCAAAGTGGCCATCAAAGAGAATGAAGTAAATGAACTAGTGTAAAAAATTAAAGAAATCAAACTTATAAGCTGAAGGTAGAGAAGATCTTTGTCACAAAGGACCTTAAATTAAATTAACTGGGGTCTAAAACTTTAGGAATAATTAGAAAAGTTTCAAAACTTGTCTAAAAATGCTTGAACTAGTCAATCAAACTTGGATATACTTTTTAGCTTCCTAGATTTTCTCCAACACAAAAACAAAAACAAACTAAAGCATCAGAGATCTGTTTAACAAAATGAAGAAAGTCGTTTAAGGAAGTTAAGTTATAAAAGGTGTCTTGGTGTTTGACTTTTCGTGAAAAAGAAAAGGTTTAGACAACATAATACAAATTGTTGGGCAAAAACAAAAAGAATACTTGAGAAATCAATGAGCTCTAATATCATGATATTAAAAAAGAAAAAAAATTCTATATATTATTCTATGTATTGTATAAAGTGTGAGGGGTCCATATATTGAGTTACAAGTGGGATAAATATAAGAAGAAAGTAACCTAGTTATGAATGTAGATATAATTATAATTATATAAATAATTACAAGAATTTGCACATAGTCATAGGCATAAGTTTAGCATAGAATTTGTTTAACATTTACCATCATTTTAAACCCAATACCAATTAATTATAGTAGAAATGAGTTGGGGACAACTGAAAGTTCTAAACTTCTAATGTTACATAAAGAAGCATGCAAACTAGCCTCAGGGGATTTCGAAGGTGATGTCTGAGAGGAAACTGAGAGGAAGACCTATGGAAAATCTCTTAACAAGAAGCTTGCGATGTTCCATGAACAAGTTAGGCGCGATTTGGGAATGAAAGAGGAAGAGAATAGAGAAAGCTAAGGGTCTATGTTATTACACTTATGTTTTCTATTTTTCTATTATTATTTTAAAAAATAGAGAAACAAAAGAAAAATGCGTTTAATTGTATTTTGTTTTATTTTTTTGTTTACAAAATTAGAAAAACAAAATTAGAAATAGAGAAATAAAAAATTCTATTTTTTGTGTTTTGAAAACAAATTTTATAATCAAAATTTTTTACATTGAATAATTAATATCATATATTAATTAATAATATATTTTTAAGGTATATAAGAGTGTTTTAGTTCAAGAATTTAAATTTATTTTATATTTATTTATCACTATTAAATTAATTTTTTAACATAATTCTCTACCATATATGTTTTTGTTTAAAATTTTTATTATGAATATAAACAAAATATGTTTTTATTTTTAATAATAAAAATAGAAATAATACCAAAACAGCTCCTGAATGCCTCTATTTCACTATTTGAGATTTCATTCGTTTCTGGTTCAAAACTCAACAGAATTGAACGTGAGTACTAAAGTATAAAGTTTGGCTAGAGACACTACAAAAATTATGATGGCCTACATTTTATTGTGACCAAGTGAAAAGGTTTATTATTTTAGATCTTTTTTTTTTCTTCTTTACATATCATTTTCTGGTAATAAAAAATTATTTTCTTGACCAATTTTAAGATTCTTATGTATTTTACTCTCACAATTACAATTACGGACTATGATTGATGATTTATTGATAAAACGTAGAACTCTGTAGTTTCGTCAAACTTGTAATACAAAACATAAGATGCACTAGAGTATGTAAAGACATCTCAAAATCCATAAATGTGTCGAATTAAAATATGCTTCAATCTAATTCCAATTACTCTTAAATCAAACTCATAATTATTTCCGATAGTATGAAATGATTTTCATTTTCATATTTTTTTTATATAAAAAGAGTGCATGATTATAACAAAGATGAATAATAGACAATGAACAATACAGGTGAATTGGATATATGAAATGTTTGTTCAACTTTTATTGAACTTTGTCGTTTATAACGAAACAAAAATTGGAACTTCAATTCTCTACCGAAAAGAGAGCTTTCCAAAATTAAATAAATCACCATCGATTATGTGTCAAGAATTTCCATGAATTAAAATTATATTTATTAACATGGATATGGAAATCACTATTATTATGAGAACGCATTTGTAAACGCATGATTTTTCAGAAGATGTCATGGAAGTGGTGGTGAAGAGTTAAGAGGTTATTCTGCTCCTGGAGTTAATTTAGAAGACGACTTAAAAGTCAACATCCAACCATGTCTAGTAATTTGCGAACTTTTACCACGTTGAACATGAGACGTTGTGCCATTCAATCGGTGGTGGACCTTTGAAATGTAACAGCCGTAGCAACTTACAAAGGACAGGGAGCTGGCTTTCTCTTCTTTTTTTTTTTTTTTGCTATATAAATTATTAATTAACTTTGACTGTTAATGTATTGATCGCCACTATTATTTTTCGTCCTACAGCTTTAAAAATTAAATTTTATTGATATGGCTAATAAAATTTCTTATTTGTAATATTACATGAATATCCAACATGACTCGTAATTTCTAGAACATGCACAATATCGAATTATTTGTAGTTAAGAGTCTAAAAGAAAATAACATTCTGTTTCAAGCTTTAGCTTAGTTTAATACATGCTTATTGAAGAAGAAACTGAAAGTTAACTAACAAAGTTGGTTATTGAAGAAGAAACTGAAAGTTAACTAACAAAGTTCTGGATACATGGAACCACTTACATTATAAAACGGAACTGAATCTTATTCTAACAGACATGGCTTCTAGTAATCAATAGAACTAATGCTCCAAAACAGTGAAATTGAAACTCGAGATATCTGAATCCCAGTAAAATCCAATCTTATGTCCTGAACACAGCATCCTTCTCTTGACAAATTGTTTAGTCCAGCCTCCCACGAACACGTAACTGTTAGAAGTATGCCATTTCTTGAACACCAAGCTGTGTCTTGTCTTAGTGTCCCAATC
>JAOXYD010210447.1:0-20359 GCA_028565735.1 Pinacopodium congolense
ATTATAATATATATTACAATAATGTATAATAACTATATTATATTACATTTAATAATGTAATATATCATTATATTATATTATATATAATAATTAAATAATAATTATATTATAATTTAATTTAATTATTTAATTTTATAAAGTTATTATATTTAAAGGGTATATTAGAAAATAAGTGAAAATTAATTTTCAATTCTAAATTTATTCCAAACATGATTATGAATAATTCAATTGAATTACATGCTTTAAATGATAAATATCCAAACAAGAGAATTTATTTGCAAATGAAATATTCTACATTCATTTGTTTTAAATATGGGGTAAATGTCAACTCAAGACTCATTTTTTAGCTTGATATTCAAGTCAAAGGCTGAATTAGCAGTACCAAGAATAATTATACATAAATTTAACACTTAGTAGAATGACTAAAAAATGAGAGCCACTCTTAACTTACTAAAAAATCAAAACTAAAAGAGAAATTTCTAAGAATCAAGGCATTCCAATAAAGGGTCAAAACCTTTAATGTTAAGTATAAAAAGGTGCAAACCTCTAAATGATCTAGTACTATGGAAAGATAACATAACAAATTAGGAAGCTAAAATAAAATTAGCTTTATAGTGGACAAGATCATATAAAATCAAATGTTTTGTTAGACATAAACTTATCAATTATAAGACATGGAAGGAAATGACTTCCTACACACATGGCATAGAAAAAATTTAAGGTGTTACTATGTTTAAAATTCTCTCTCTTATTTTATCTAGAAAACATTAGAGGGATTTTTTATTGTTAGAGTGACCAGTCTCTTTTTAAATTCACAAGCTCTACAAGAAGATCATAAAGATGTTATCCTTATCATAGAGAAATAAAAAAGATAACTTAAAGGAATTAAAAAGCCAAGTGTCAGAGGGTCAAACATGAATGAGAACCAATTAGACAGTGGAAGAAAAACTAAGTAATGTTGTGTAATGTTTCACCAATATGTGAAAACAATTTTTAGCATCTGATTTATAAATTTTAATGTCTGTTACATATCTTACATAAACATTTTTATGAACTGCATGATAAATGCTCATAATCGAATTATAGACAACATGTATTTGAGAAAGCACACCATCTTTGCATCTCAACCAAATCTAAGACCCACCAGCATTGAAGAGAAAAAGTTTCGAAGCAGCATATATCCCTCAATTCTCAAGTGTGACCAGGAATCTTATCTTTAAGACAAAACACATCTAAGAGAGCCTATCCCATTAAATTTAAGCACCGTTAACTTTAAAGAAAAATATTTCTTAAGAGAGTTCATTTTCCCTCAATTCTCAAGCTATCCCAAGAACCCTAGACTTTAAAGCTATGAGAATGACCTACCATCTTTAGGTTATGAGTGAGCCAAGTTATCTCATCTCTAAGGAAAAATGCTCTTAAAAATGCCTTTTGCAAACATCAAGTGAGCCTAAGTTCCGTTCGATCTACTAATAAAAACATTTCTAAAAGTGCCTACCACCCTCATGTCATAAGTAGTAGCAATTTTGTAAAAATCGAGCTGGACATCTAACCTGTAAGGGAAGGGGTTAAAGGTTTAGAAGTTCAACCAATATAAAACTGTTATAAAATCAGTATTGAACCGGTATAAAATAATAAGATGTATATATTATTAATTTATTTTTTGTTAATATTTTACTGAATTATAATATCAAAAATATATTATATTAAAATTTTTTATTTTATTGTTTATTATTTTAAATAAAAAATATAACCAAAAAATTATAAAATAAATAAATAATGTCATATAAAAACAAAATAATAATAAAAATAATATATTCAATATATAATAAAAACAAAAAAAAAGTGGAGTGGGGTTGGAATAAAAAATTTAAAATAAAAAAAGAAATGAAGAGGGGTGAGTTAGGGAGGATTGGGTTGAAAAGGGTCAGATCAGCAAGTCAAACCGATTTGAATCAAGTTTAACCAATCGTTCTTACTTAAACCTTATGGTTTTTAAATATACAAGTTTTTGAAAGAAACCGAACCGATAAACTGATCGGTTTTAGGTTAATCGAATCGAACCGACTAGTTCGGTCCAATTTTTCAAACCTTGAGCAGTAGCCTTCAGCTTATAAATACAATGTAAAACTAAGAAACCTAAATGATCTTTAGCTTAAAACAAGTTGCAACTTACTTTGAGGTGCGTTCTTTATGAAATATCGAGATTGATGATGATATATGAACTTAAGTCTAGAGTGATTCTAAGTTCCTTCATCTTTAAAGAAACTATAACTTCTCTTGTGTATGTAAAACACTCCCGTAAGAAAAATACTAATATCTAACTTTATAGCACTATAGCCAACCTCCATCAGAAATGTCTCACTAACTATATTCAATGAGATTTAATAAAATAGAATTTCCCATTTTCAATAGAGAAGGTCCTAGGAGTTGGATCTCTAAATGCTAACAATTTTTTTTCGTTAAATAGAAAAATATATGTGAAAATAGGGATAATGACTCTGCCTTTGACTTATGAAATTTTAGGGGTGTTTGGTATAAATTTTGTTCTCCATATCATGTTTTAGTTTTCTTAGGCACAAAATCCATGGATGAAATTGTGTTTGGTGCTGATATGTTTTTGTTTTTGGTTTATATAAGTAAAAAAAGCATAATTAAGATTAGAGAAATAAGAATTTATGGTTTATCCATGTTTTAGAATTGTGTTTACAAATCAAAAAAAGGAATAAAATAAAATAAAATAAATAAGAAACACAACAACAATGTTGATGTCTACATTCTTCATCTTTGATAGTTTCTAGACACTCTTTCTCATGACCTCCTCCTTTTCTTTGGGCATTCTTCCTATTCCTCTTGGTAAGATCTACTTATCTCCTCTCTTCTTTGCTTCTAGTCCATGACAATGGTGCAAAGAATTGTCCATTCTTAGCTTGATGTGCGTGAAATAGTTTCCTCTTTTTTCTCAATTCTTAGCAGAGAAAATGCCTTTTCTCAATTCTTAACAGTGAATCAAATCTAAATCTCAGTCGCCAGTCTTAAATCTGAATCAAAACATTCTACTACTGTTGCCTCCTTATCCATCTTATCATTGATGGTTCCATCAATGATCGCCACTACATTAGCCTCCACTATAGCTATCTAACTTATCCTCTTTCCTCTATTATAGCAAAAAACTCCTCCATAGTAGCTTTCCTTCTCATCCTCTATTCTCCATTGTGGCAAAACACTCCTACACCTCATCCTCTTTCACCACGGATCATCTTCTTTTGTCCATCGTCTCCTCTTTTATTGAAATTTGACAAAGAACTCCTTACCTCATCCCCTAATATCCATCGACTATACCCTTCTCCTCTATTTTACACCAAAAAGATACTTTAATGTAAACTAATCTAGTAAAAAGTAATAGAAACCCAAATGTGGGTCTTGGTAAATGAGAAACTTAAGGATAATTTAATTATAGTTAAGTTGAAACAAATAAACTAGTAGTAGATCAAAGAGTAGGAGTCACCTAGAGACTTCAAAGATGGGATAAGAGTCACTTAGAGACTTTAAAGATGGGATCTTATTCAGCACTAATTTTTTAAAAAATTTAAAATTTTCATTTAATGTTATTGATTTTAAGCTGTTAGTGTTCTATAAGTCATGTGTATGCTTATGGTTGAATTTTCTAGTCAAGTGTGTGAAGAGATTTCGGGTTGAGTTTATAATTCTTGATGCTTGTTTGCTGTTACAATTTATATCATATGTTAAATAATAACTTCTATGTTCTTGTGCATATTTCATGTTATTTTCCGATTCTTTCTCTACTATTAGATTATGAATTGGGAATTTTTATCTATTATAAAATGAGTGGTGCCATTAGGTTATGAATTGGAAATTTTTATATGAAAAAATAAAACTTTGTTAATCTCTAATATGCTTTTAATTACGCAAGGAACTTTAAAATGTCCTTAAAATTATTCATACATGAATGATCAATGCCTTTGTTTACATCACAAGTCCTTTTAGTTCTTAGCTTATTACTGCATTTCATGAATTTTAATGATGGAAGATCTTTGAGATATGAATGTTTCTAATGATTGCATGGAGTTAAGAAAGAAGGATAAGGTATGCAATGATGAAATAGAAATGCATTTGACTTCATTAATGGTTAAAGAAGTGAAGAAAGGGTAATCAAACAAATATTTCCTTTTTTAAAATCTAGTTAAAAGAATATTAAGGCAGGTCTTTAAAAAAACTCAATGAATAATATTTTGATCTATAGTTGTAGAATAAGTATAACTCACTGAGGGCTAAAATAAAGAATTTCAAGAATTTACTCAAAGAAATAGGAGTTGGTTGCAACTCCATCACTAGTGAAGTTAACGCTATGGATGCATGCTGAGAAAATCTATTTAAGGAGTCATATTTACTGTCTTATTGATATATTACATTATAATTTTGCTTATAAATTTTTTTCACGATTATAGGTGCTTAAGATGACTCATAGATTCAAAAAAAGAGGATGTAATGAATTTTTAGACTTTTGTTTTATTTTTTGAGACATTACTATGACAGGTTTGTATGCATATCTATCAACTAATTTTCCTTCAAAGAGTGAAAATAGGGAGGATAGAATTGGTGATGACGAAGTCTATTCACTCAATTAAAAAAAGATCAAGGTAGAGGTTTTACTACTAAAAAAAAGAAATCTCCAAAGAAAGGGGGTAAAGAAGACAAACTCAATGAATTCTAGAAGATGTGTTGCTTACAATTATTAAAAAAAATCTTGAATTACTTGAGAAAAAGTTGGCAATAATATGATCCAATGCAAATAATACTGATAGAGCTTCATTAGTCAATCATAAGATTAGTTGAATAATGGAATGTGTGGTTGCTTACATAGTTTGGGTATTAAGGTTGTGCAATATTGAATACAAAAAAGCAATAAAGGCTTTTCATGATTCTCTAACTTATAGGGATATTTTTATAAGGATCTCAGATGTAAGAATGTTAGATTGGGTTATGTCTCTATAGTTTTATTTTCATGTGACTGACGATTACACTCATTTATAAACTTTTATGTTGTGAAATATTTCATGGTTTGAATCTTTTTAGTGTATGTGTTTTATGAATGTCTGACATGAACTCTTTATTAATTAATAAATTTTTTAGTATCGTAGAGGCATGGATTCATTATCAAATTTTCATTTAGATTCAAATAATGAAATGATTATGGTAACCATTATTTCTCATATTGAAGAAGAGAACGAATATTTTCATTATAAAGTAGCCATGAAAAACATTTTCATTATCAGGTCATGACTAGATACTAGAACTTTTAAATGGTTACAAGTACTTATGAAAGTTTAAGCATGTCTAAAACAATTTTTTTGAACTTATGTGAGTTGAAAGTGTGGGAGGACTAAAACCAACCAAAAACTTGATTTTAGAAGAACAAGTTACAATTTTCATGACAACAATTCGGTATATTGAGATGAACATGAAGGAGCATTTTCAACATTCAACTTAGAAAATTTCAAAGTAATTTTATAAAATCTTATATATTGTTATTGATCTTGCAAGAAGATTCATCACTCTACCATCCTTTACTAGTATGCCTCCTAAGTTTCAACATCATTCAAAATACATTCTGTTAAACCATGGAATGGTTCTAATTTTATTTTGATGATGACAAAATGTCTTTACTAATGTGTTTATGTAGTTTGATGTTTTTGAAATAGGTTTGATGGAAATGTTGAAGTATAATGGCTTTCTAACTGCTTTTAAGAGATTTTTGTTTATAAATAGAGTGTGTACATATGGTATTTTTATCTAAGAACCTTGTGAAACAATTCTTGCAAAGAGTTAGAGGATTGAAAGCTTGTTTTGAGTTATTTTTGTGAAGTTTTGTGTGTTTTTTATATGAGTTTGGTGAAAGTTGTCTAAGTTCATCTCTAAGTGTATGAAACCCTAAAACACCTTGGTAAGTAAAGAGAGATAAATTTTATAAGGTATCTTTGTGACAAGGGTGTTTATGAGAAAAGTTTATGAAGAAGTGTATCTTGTGAGGGATGAAAGATTAAGTGTAAATTTTGTTAGGAGGTTATTCTTAATCCTAGAAAATGAAAAAGGTGGCAATATTTAACCATTAAAAAGGGGGGAAGGTTATACTTGAGTCTTGAAAAAGAATTTATAAATTAACATTGTATTTTTGTTATTATAGTGAAAACCTCAACAAGGTTTATTAGAGATTAGATATAAGAGAAAATGAATATCTCCGAATCAGGATAACTAGGTTATTGATTTCTCTTCCCTTCTCTTTTATTTATTTACAAGTTTTTTAAAATTTTTATAATATTTGGATTGATATTTATTTGGATTTCATTTGATCATTTGAATCGTTCGATTAATTAGGTGAATTATAAATTAAGTTCAAACTTTCGTATATTCTACTATTAGTTGAACAAGGTATAAAGAAAATTTTAATCCCCTAATTCTCTCCCCTCTTAGGTGTTATAAGACTAATACTTAAGAGGGTGACGATGTTGCTTCTTTTTTTTCCTTTTAGGTTTAGCTGCCTTTATCTTTTGCATTAGTGGTTTTTTTTTTAGCTAGGTGGTGGTCTTGAGGGTTATTACCTATGTTTTCGTTTAAGATTCTCACCCTCATGAGTAACACTTATACTTATCTATATTAATTCATTTTTTATTTTAAAAAATTGGTATTATAACATAGGTCTTATGTTAGAATAATTCTAGCAAATTATCACTTTTAAAAGGTTACATAGATAAACCCCCTTTATAATGGGTAAGAGTGTCAATTTATAGAACATAGTTGTATAAAGTTCCCAAGTCCTTACAAAATTAGTTAATGAAAAAGTAGTTATTTAGGTTAAAAAAAAGTGGAACAATAAAGATATGGAACTAGTGTTTTTAAATGACAAAGCCTTGAATATTTTACATTATGCATTAAATATGAATGTGTTTGATCAAGTTTCAACGTGTACATCTGCTAAAGACATATGGTGTAGATTAGAAGAGATGTATAAAGGTACTAAGAAAATCCAAGGCATGAAGGATGAGTCTTATAAAGATAAAGGTTCCTAAACTTGTTTTATAGGACATGAAGAGGTATGTTATTATTTAAATTCTTATACAAAAGATGACAATAGTTCATTCTCAAATTCTAGTAATAATGAAGATGTTGTTGATTTACCTTACGATGAATTATTAGAATACCTGATGTTACTTAAGAATAGGAAGAAATTGTCCCTTAGGCATAAAGAAACCTTGAAAATGTTAGATGCTTGCAAGATTGAATATGAGAAACTTAGGCATGACCTAGAAGGAAAATAGTTCATTAAAGAAACAATTAGAATTGCTGGGTGTGGATAACAATACATAAAAATTGAAAGATGAAAAAACTTTACTAAAAAGAGAGATAGATTCCCTTCAAGAACCATTGACGAAGTTTACTAAAGGGAATGAGAAAATAGAGTGCATTCTTGGACCATAAAAGTTCTCAAATGATAGAAGTGGTTTAGGATTAAAGGAAAAAATAGGCCTAAGACTGTATTAGAAAATGTTTCATCTAAACCATCATCATCTAGCTCCCATTTCAGGAAAAATCATCATGTGTTTATGTATACATCTAGGACTTCATCTAGAAAGAATGTGCATATTTCTAAAAATAAATATGACTTCTTCACAAATGCATATAAGCAAAATGATGCATTTAGGCCACCAAGGAGGCAAGTTCAGCCTAGACAGACTTATACACCCGATATGCATTTAGAAGCTTCTAAAAACATGAATCATACTCATTCTAGGCAAAGATTTCATCAAGGAAGAATTTTTAGACCTAGAAAAGCATATAAAAACAACATGAGATCCTATTACCAATTTTTTGATGCACCTAGGATTTCCAGTTATTCTAGACCTAACTATGATCAAAGAAATTCATATAGATCATGTGCATTGTTGCTTCCCTATTATTGTTAATATGTTGGGCAAGTTCAAAATTTTTGTTATGATAGATTAAGCCATATGAATGTTTTGCCAAATGATCAAGATAGGTATGTGACTATCACTCATGGACCCAAGATGATGTGAGTACTAAAAGTTCATTAAATTTTTTGTGTGAATGTCTTTAAAGAATAAAAAGGAAAAATCACCAACTTACATTATTGAACTAAGTGAAAAGATCAAAAGAAAATTTAGTGAAACCCAATTTGGGAGGCACATTACTATGTAATGTGATATTTTATGTCTAAATTAATTATTTGTGAAATTTTGAAATTTGTTTGAATAATTGTACTTGAAGAAAATTATTATTAATTATGAGTCATTATGTTTAAAAATTGATTAAATATTTTTGGGTGAAGAAATTGTGATTAAATGTTGTGTTATAAGTAAATATCTTATTTAGAATAAGTGTTATGCATTTTCAAGATGATATAGTCAACTGATGACATATAGATCAACCTATTATCAATTGATTCGTTATGGTTTGGACGACCAATATAATGGGTTTAAGGTTGATCACATTCTTTTTGCAGGTTTATTCTGTTTCTTTTGCTCTTTGAACCCCCTCCTTTTTTAGTGACAATCTTCATCTTTTCTCCTTCATTTTATAAGTCAACACTCCTTAAATCATTCTTTCACTCTTATAACCTTTACTACCTTGAAAAACATCATTCTTCACAAATCTCAATTTTAGGAGTTATTGTCTTCTCCGCCCAAATTCATTTTCTCCGTTGAGACCTTAATGAATCCTTTTCTCTTCAATTTAAATTTATGATATTTAGGCTTAATTAGTGATCAATTAGATTATTAATCATCATTTTGGAGAATGATAGATATTTAGGTTCAAGTAATGGCATTTAGAATGATGCAATTTCGAATTCATTTATAGTTAGGATTTCATATTTTTTATTTTGAATTTCATGGTTTTTTTCATAATTGATTAAAGTTAAAAGCTTTTTCATACAATTATAACACTCAATCACAGTTGTGTTGTATCAAAACTAATTTTCCCCAATTTTACGCTTATTAAATTGGGATTATCTGAATTTTTTTATTAAATTGAAGGTTTTTTATAAAATTGATCTTGAATTTATATAATTGGGAGGCAATTAGAGTTATCTAAACTTTCAATTGAAATCAGTTTGATCAATTTTTTAATTTTCAAGTTATTAAGCATTGGGATTTTTTAAAATGTTGGTTGATTGGAATTTATTTCAATTATTATTATAGAAATAAAATTGATCATCAATTAGAAGTTTTTTAAATTTCAAATTTTTTAATGCATTGAATAAAAGTTTCACTAAATTAGTTTTTAAAATATGAAGGTTCTCTATTGGTTTGATTATTGAAAGCCAGCAAATAATAAATACCTAAGTTCCTAACTATATAATATGGTAAGTTATGGTCAATCCTATAGAAAATTGATTAATATCAATGCTATTTCTATTATTATATTAAAAAAAATCTCTAGTTTTATGAAATTAAAATTAAACAAAAACTATAACTAACAAAATTAACGTAGATGAGTAGAAGTGCAAAGTACCAGATAATAGAACTAAGAAAGCAAAAAGAAAATATTATTGAGACTTCAAGAATTATAACTGATCATTAAAAGCATATGAATCATATTCTAGTTAAGATGATAGCCTATAGACACAAACAAGTTCTTACGTCCTATGTTCCTCTAACTATAGGTAAATTTGATAAAATCATAAATTTACCCTAAACTACATGATAACCTAAAATGTCACTAAGGAATAGCCAACTTAAGCTATAATTTTGCAAGCTTAGATCATATAACTTAAAGAATGAAAACCTAGGCTAAATTAACTAAGCTTTACTTACAAAATCAATTAACCATTGCTACTTATGATATTAACTAGAGACAATTATGGATCAAAAGTTAATACCTAGTATTCAAACTAAAAATCACACATAGGCTGGCTAATCCTACAAGATAGCTCGTAATTCTTATCATTTAACCAAAGTTTGGATCTAGCCTTAGCATGAAACACAATATCCATTAAAACTTAATTCTATTCTTACAATTATATACATCCATCCCTTATCTTCTAACCCAAGAGAAATTGGCCTACCATATTAAAATTAATTAAAATAGAATATAAAATTAAGGAAAACATGATAAATAAGCAAGTAAAGATGATGGAAACTAAAGATTCAACAATATATTAAAAGATCTTCAAAGATTCAACAATAACAAAGCATTAAAACTTAACCTAAATGTAAGAACATGTATCTTAACAAAATAACAATAATGTAACAATAGAAACACAATAAAAATGAAGAGTTTTTTTTATCTAAAGCATCAAATATAAGAGTATTCCCAAGATACAACTTGAAATAGAGCTTAAAAAACTAAAACAAGAAGAAGACTGGCTGCTAAAAAGGGTAAAAAGATGATGAAGATGAGTTACTTTTGTCTTTGAATGCTCCTCCAATTAAGATTAAATCATAATGGCAATGAAAAGTCTTGTTTGCCTTTGGATTTTGAGTAAAATAGCATTTTCTGGATGTTCAACGACACTTAATAGTGTCTTTAATGACACTGTATATAACCCCTGTTGTAGTACCTAATATGCAACTATAAATGGTAGTTTATAAGGAGTTCAACAACTCTTTTAATACTCACCATTGAACTCTCAAAATCTGACTCCCTTGTGAATTCTTTTCTAAATCACTTTCAAAATTAGTTTTTTCACCTAGGAATTGTTTCTTTGAGTCCAAACCTACTTTTTAATTGATAATAAACATAATTTAGTTATTTTGGCATCAAAAGTGGGTGAAGTCACATTAAATCACATACAAAATTCATAAAAATGCACCCTTATCACCTATTAGTAAGTATTTAATAAATTTACTTTTATAACAATTAAATTAGTGTTGAGGTTAAGTTCTCAATGTTTTAATTTATTCACTCGCTTATCATGCATTCAATCATATAGAAGTATGGTTTTAAAAGATGATTGACCATTCAATCATAAATATATTTTCCTATTCTTATATGCAATGTTGTGTTATTAGCCATAAACAAATTGATACCCATGTTTAAATTCCAATCTTAAATCATTTTTAGGGATCCTAGTGTCTCTAAATTCTTAGAGTTTTCCTTTTAGGTTTCTTTTAAGATTTCACTATTTTCTTCTCATTATGGTCATAACATGAGGTCGTAGTACTTCTAGGAGTAGAAGATCACCTTTCACCTAAGGGGATGAGTACCTTGATATCAACTCCACCTAATTTCAAGATTATGAATCTAGGAAGCTTTATGAGAATCGTTTAATTGCTTCTTCATGTTTATACCATTATAAGTAATGTGGTCTCATACAATTTTTTATTGATTAAGGATGGGAACTTCTTCTTACTTTTCCTTCTAGAATCAGTCCCACCAATGTTAGGTTTTTTTTAATTGTTTATAAAGTTCAAAATGTTTCTATTAGGCTTACTAGGAATTTTGTAAATAACATCTTAGGAATTACAACCCCTATAGAGTTTTCTCATTATGATTTTTTTTATCTAAGCACGGTAGCATACCTCATTTTACATCTACTAGAATCAAGATCATTTTTGAACTTCATAGTAAGGAGAGAACTATCAAAAAACCTAAATACGAGAAGAACCTGAATACAATTCCTTATTTTCACCAGTTATTCATTAAATAAAATTTTCTTTTCTTGAGTGGTCACTTTAATGATTTAAGCTTAGATAACTTTTAGTTTTTTCTACCATAATGTTAGGTTAGAGAATTCTCCTAGGAGATTTCATTTTACCCAAAAATATCCACTTTGTGCATTCTAAGAAGGAGATTCAACACATCCCTTACTCTTTCATTCTAGGTCACATCTTTTGACACTTCCATGTTGCTTCTACAGAAGATAAATTTGAATTTCATTCCTTCTTTGACCATCATACTCTAAATTGTATAAGCTATTAAATTGTTAATGGTTATATGACTCAGTTGCATTAGTAATAACAACATCTTATTCCTCCTCCTCTTCATCTTGATGGAATTGATCAGCCTACTCTAAGCCACTTCGTTCCTTTTCTAGCTAATTATAAGGATACATATTCTAAGCATCCTTTTGCTTCATTCAATACTTAGTTTGAGATTGCCTAACTTTGTAGGGATTTTGATATTTTTCAATAAGAGGTTACCATATTGATTTAAGGAGTGTCCATACTTATTGATGGCTTATACTCGAGACTTGGTGATATCTACACTTTGGTTCCTGATCAGCGATCCCATCCTCCACCATAATTAATTGACTAACATGAGAGTTTTTTAGGATAATCTTACTTTGATGATGTTCCTTATATAGTTTGATACTTTAAAAATTATGGTTATATGGCTCTTTTATGATTCATATCATTGGATATCTATGCTTATTCCTTCTTTACCATGTGTACGGATCTTGTGTATGATGTTATGTTATCCAGTATAATGTGAGCTTTATGTGGTTGTTTTATGTTTAAATGGTTAAGGTTTATGATATGTTATTGACATCTTCTTTCCAAGGTTTATAATATCTTACTTATGATTATTTCATCTCTCTTTTCTAAAATGTACAAGGTTTATGATATGCATTTTTTTTAAAATTTATGTTTTTTTTGTGTGTTTTCATCTTGTTGAAAGGTGTGTGACATTATGCTTCTTTAGAGGGAGTACCAAATTTTTAAAATTTTCAACCTTTTAAAATATTTAATCTTTGTTATAATTCATGAATTTATGGGAAGTTATAGTTTTTAACAAACTTATAGGGAGTTGGTAAAATCTAAAAAATTTGTGAGTTTTTGAAAATTTTTCATACTTTTGATAAATTTAGGACGAGGTTATTAAATGTAACGACTTTTGATTTTGTAACAATTTTTAAATGATTATTAAATTTAATTTTTTTAATTATCTTGAGTTGGATTAAATGTATGTATGAAAATTATGTGGTGTTATTTAAAATTGTAGTATGATTTTAAATGAGACTTTGATTTTAATATGATCCCTTATTGAGCTTGAATTAGTTTATCATATTGAGTTTTATTAAGAGGGAGTATATGAGAGAATTTTTTTCATATTTTTTTTAATTCCGAAGGGATTTTAACAAAAAAGGTTTGGTAAAGAATGAAAAGTCGTGTGATTCTTTTTGTATGTGTAATGGTATTAAGTATTATACCTTTTTATATGTGTAAATTTTTTTATGATTACAAAAAGGGAGAGCGTGTAAGATGTTTGATATTAGAAAGGGTTAGGAAAATTGTTTGCATATGTTTGTGTGTTGGTTGTGTATTTTACCTGTATGCTTATAATATCATATTGATTTGTCCTCATCAAAAAAGGAGGATATTTTTTAACTAAGGAGTGGCTCTACATTTGTTTTGATGATGATAAAATGTCTTTACTAATGTTTTTGTGGAGTTAGATGTGTTTGAGATAGGTTTTATAGAAATGTTGAAGTGCATGGTGGGCGTTTAAGTTGAAGATGATGTTTGGAAGTTCAAGTAGAGGTATATGAAGTTGAATGAATACCAAGATATAAGAGAAGTATTAAAGTTGAGCTTAATAATTTTAGTGGAAGAAAATCAAGTTTAAGAGTAGTGTTTTCTATAGGTTGAGTATAAGTTTTATTACAAGTGTTCTCTTAGTCTTACCATTGTATATAAGGGCTTATGTCAAGCATAATGCATTCATCTTTAGTATGTTGCATATAGGATGTATAATTAAGAGGTGTTGTTTGTAATTAATGTGAGTAAAAAATCCTCTTAATATATAGATGAATGCTTCGATATGATTGTATGAATGACTGTATGACTTATGTTGTAAGCCTTCGATGTTGAGCTGTGTGAATTTAAAATGCGATAATGAAGTTGGAATGAGGTAATGAAATTGGTTACATTAGTAATGAATGAATATGGGTTGAAATTGAAACTAGTTTAGAATAAGTATTAAGGAAATTTGGTATAGTGAGTGAATATATTTGTGTTAAGTTGTGTAATTGCGTTAAGAAATGTTTGGTAATATTTAGAATATTTTTTACAAGGGTTAGAATTGATTTTGGTTGAATTTGGATTAAATTGGGCCTTGATGAGCTGAGGACCAATATGTTATTCGGTTAACTGATTGTGGCATTATTTTTCTAGCAATGCCAAAAATTTGCAACGATTATATTATTAAAATTTTTAAACGTTAATGAATTATGTGCAATAGCTTTAAATGGGTTTAAGAGATCTTTAACTATCAATAAAGTGTGTATGTGTGGTATTTTAATCTAAGAACATTATGAAACAATTCTTGAAAAGATTTTGAGTATTGAAAGCTTGTTTTAAGTGATTTATGTGAAGTTTTTGTGTTTCTTATATGAGTTTTGTAAAAGTTGTGTGAGTAATTTTATATTCATCTCTAAGTGTTTAAGTCCCTAAACACCTTGGCAAGTCAAGAGTGAGAAATTTTGTAAGGGATTTTGTGATAAGGGTGTTTTAGAGGAGTTTGTGAAGAAGTGTATCTTATGGGGTTGAAAGATTAAGAGACAATTTTGTTGAGAGTATATTCTTAAGCTTATATAAAGAAGACAATAGTTATTCCTTAACCATTAAAAAGAAGATAAACGTTATTCTTGAAGCTTGAAAAATCATTTGTTAACTAATATTGTATTTATGTTATTATAGTGAAAATTTTAATAAAGTTTGTTAGGGACTAGATGTAGGAGAAAGTGAACATTTTAGAGTCAAGATAAATCAACTGTTGTTTTCTCTTCCCTTCTCCTATATTTATTTACAATTTTTTAAAATTTTTTGTACTATTCGAATCATTTATTATCTGGCTTTCATTTGATTGTTTGGTTAATAAGGTAAATTATTGATTAAGTTTAAACTTTCGCATATTAGAATATTGGTTGAACAAAGTATATAGAAATTTTAAGTCCTTAATTTGGCTCCCCTTAGGTGCCATAGGATCTAACATTTGTCACGTTTTCAAATACTAATTTTATTTTTTTTACTAGTTTCATTGTATCCTTATATTTAAATATCTTTTAACAATATCATTTTATTTTCTAAGATTGCATATGAGTAATAGATGGTCCACGTATCGATGCATATGTTCCATTGAATAAACAAATACTATATAGAGTTAAAAGAATTAATCTAACACAAAATATTATATGTTTCATATTTATTATAGTTTGATGAGAAGGTACTATAAATGACTTTCTAATTTTTTTAGAAACAGTCACAAATTCAACGAACCAATTTCCAATGTATCCCTAAGTATTAAATTATTTTAAATTAAGATAGTTATTACAATTAATTATTATTATTATTTTGCTAATTTTATATTCTCTAAGTAAGTTTTATTTGGTTGACTCAGGCTACACTAACATGTCTACATTTATTTCACTCTATCAATATGAGAGATAACATTTGTGAGATTATAGAGGAAGAGGAAGACTGGTAGGTCTATAAAAATTATTTAACTGTAAGTATTATTCATTAAAAAATGTTATTGAAAGATGTTTTGGTTTTCTAAAAGCAACATTTTCCATACTTTTAAATATGCCCAATTATAATATGAAGAAGTAAAGATATATCATTATTACTTATTGTGTTATACATAATTTTATTAAGATACATGGACAAGTCAATAAATTATTTAATCGTTGCATAGAAAATGAAGATCAAATCATTGAAAGTATAAATGAAGATGCAAGTTCCCAAGTAAAGTATAATATCACTCTAGCGCCACTTCGGACTATATATCAAATGCAAGATGAAATTGCTATACAAATAAGGAATAATTCATGAAAGTTGTAATTGATTTTTTTTCCTCTTTGTAAGTGCTACTACTATTAAAGATTAAAGCACTATAACTTAATGAATATTTTTTATTTAATTAGAATGAGTTAATGTAATTTTTATATTTTATATTATACCACTGTTATATAAAATTAATTAAAAATTTTCATTATACTAAATATTAATTTCTTTATTCGAATGATAATGAGAATCAATTAACTTAAGAATATAATTTGATATAATAAGAAATAAGTTAAATTAAAATTTAATATTAGTGATATAATAAGAATAAAACAAAAAACAAGATGACGCAATTAAACAAGTTTTTGTTTTTAACTTTCTATCACAAATCTCAATCAAACATATTTTTTTCAATTTTTTATTACAAATCTCAATCAAACAAGGTTTTTATTTTTTCAAAAAAAAACAAAAAAAGAAATAGAAATTAAAAACCATAATAAAAAACATATGTGAAAAAGCATAATAAAAAAAAGAAATTGAAATCCTAGCATGTT
Source organism: Pinacopodium congolense (assembly GCA_028565735.1). Taxonomy (NCBI): domain Eukaryota; kingdom Viridiplantae; phylum Streptophyta; class Magnoliopsida; order Malpighiales; family Erythroxylaceae; genus Pinacopodium; species Pinacopodium congolense. The sequence goes on from JAOXYD010210447.1 coordinate 16,319, forward strand.
TTAGGAAGGATTTTCTTTTTTGTCATACATGCTCTGCTCAGTCTTTTCTACTGTTTGGCAACTCTTATCTTAGTTTGCTAGTTGTTTTAGTTTTGTGTTTCTAAGGTGATCACTAAGTTTTTGGTTTTGGCTAACTATATTAACAACCTAGTGCTCCTTGTTCGAGTTCCGTTTCTTTATTTTTTTTGCTCTTGTTTGTGGGACTTATAGTCTCTAACTTGTAAATATTCTCTTCTTTTGATAAATCAATTTTCTTATTTATCTAAAAAAAAGAAGTAATACCAAACAAGTCCCTAGCTTAGTACCTATTGTATTTAAATAATTGTTTTTACAATTGAACCTCTTATTTAGAGAGAGTATATCATTTCTTTTAATTGAAGACTTAGAGCATCAATGTTTGTTGACATTGTGAGAGATTTGAAGGAATTGATTATAGTGAAAGAATATTGAACATGGTAAGGCTTGGTTTTCTATCACATTAGTTAGTTGTGTTAGAACCATATTTGGTGAGCTTTTTCATGAAATGTTAAAGACTAATTTAGTATCTTAGCAAGCTATAAAACCCCAAAATTTGACAACAGGCTTTTAATCTTGTTAAGAAATAAGAAACAGTGTCATGATATTATTACATGTTTTACATTAAAAAACCTAAGAATTCAATTAGTATAGAAGCCTCACTGTGGGCCTTATCTTATTAAAAATTCCTCAATTTATAAAACTTATCAGAGACTTAAGCAACTGTTTAGTCAAAAAGATTAGGGTGTCTCAAACCTTTTGGTTCTACAATTAGGTCCCAAACTTAGTAATTGATTAAGATATTTTTTATTTTTTTTATATTAGGTTCTCCTCCTATCTCTTTTACTAAGTAGGTGGTGATCTTCTCTTTTATAGCAAGTGTGCTCTGAATTAGTCATAAAACATCAATGACATTAACTCTAAATTCTTTTGCAATTTTAAATAAAATAGGTCATTTTATCTTCAATTCTTTTGGGATTTTAATTTATTAAAATATTTTTCCTCATTTATTAACATTCTAAGGAATTTTTCTTATGGTAACTAATATATGATTAAATATTCATTAGTCACAAATCCAAAAACTAGTTAAATAAATGTTTTTTGATAAATTAAATCATCAAATAAATATTTTTTTTAGATTGTAGACCAAATTTACTTTTAGAAGTATGACAAAGTTAAGAAAGGAAGTATAGTGAATTATATAAACAATTCCTAAAATTTGTAATAGGTTTTTCATTTGACATAAACTACTCTTGACAAGGGGAATATTAGTACTTCTAATTCAAAACTTTTGTTAAACTATCTTATCAATCATATTGCATCATGTAACTCTCCTACAAATTATTAATGGCATATAAAACTTAATATAATTCTAAAAACTTAAAGTGATGAAAGTAAATGGATATTTTTAACTTAATATTTCAAAGGAATATCTAAAGAGGCAATTAAGTTTGTAGTTTATTGACCCTATTTTAATTTATAAAAATGACTAATGACCATTTTATAGTTTAAAACATTATTTTCAACGATATTAAGGACTTAAATCAATCAAGAATGTCCTTCAACCTAAAATAATACTATATGCAATTATTTGTTAAAGAAATACAAGTTTCAATCATGAAGATACAAGATATGTGTTATAACATACAAATTATAAAGATCTAACGTAATAATTAATAAGGAAGATGAAAATTTTGATCAGACAAATGCAACAATTCAATTATTTGGTATTTAAAATCAAATTAATATAGTGAAAAGTATTTTTTATTTTTCACAATTATTAACATTATTTAAAAAATTATTAAACTATAATTTCATTTATTAGTGACTTTAAGTATAACTTAGTTTAGGGTCAATAAACCCTAAACTTAGGTGGTGTTTGGTATCAATTTAGTTTTAGGTTTTGGTTTCTTATTTTTTTAAGCACAAAAATAGGAAAAAAAAAACAACACACTAATACAACACAAAAATCGAAAAACAGTACAAAAACTGAAAACAACACACAAAAATCAATACAAAAACACAAAAACCACAACTAAAACCATAACCAACAACAATACCAAACGACCCCTGATAATTTTCCCTTCTTTGAAATATGATATCATGTTCCTTAATTTAACATTGATTGTTTTCAAATTGAATGAGAATTATTAACAAAAATATTTAAAGCTTATGTACTTGACACAAAATGAAACGTTGGCCACAACAGCAATTTTCACATAGTTGTAATTTATCACAAATTATAAAATTTTATATGATTTATTCAATTGAGTCAACAATTTTTTTGAATTCTATTGGTACACAATTCTATACTATGCACCAAATAAATTAAATTATATATTTTATTATTTTCTATATATTATTGAATGATACTAATTAAAAAGAACAATATATGATACTTTATTATAATTCATATTTGTATCCATTTTTCGTGCTTTCAAATATAAATAGAATTTATAATAACATACAAGAGATTAATCATCTTATATACTATTATTATTAGATAACAAATAATAATTTATTTCTATTTCACTACACTTACTTTCAATCGATTGTTTACTGTCAATTTATGTTTCTAAGTGTGTGAAATTGTGTTTAACATCTTGATAGAGTGTTTAAGAGTTTATTTGATCAATCTTTTTACATTTTAGAAAGGTTATTTCATCATATTAAAGCTAGAACTCATTTATCTATCAAAACTACCTTTGTTGAGACTGTTTTACCTTGAATCTCGATTCTAGGTGATAAAACCTATTTCTAAAATCATTTTCTTAGAGTTTTTAGATTGCTTAAAGTCTCTAGATTGTGTTTGAACCTTGTTTCGAATTTTTTAGGTCTGTTCAAGTTATCATTGAGCTAGAACATTCATACACTTTAAGATAGCTCCTGTTTTCACTAGTTTGAGATTGATTTCAATTTCAACTTGCTTAATCCATTTCTTTGTGTTTTTTATTATTTTTTATGCTTTTTTAAGTTCTTAGAAGTCATAATAATCTTAGTTTTGAATTTTTGGTTGGATATTTCATCATTTGTATGGATTAGTTCATTTATACATCAAAACTGTCTAGTTTTTTATATTCTTCATTCAATCATGATTTTCATCATATAAATTAGTTTTGGGTGCATAAATTTATTGTGGTTAGTTCAAATAAGGTGTTAGCAGTGCTCTGGTATTTTTTGTTTGATTTTTAAGCTCTTATATTTGTGTTTTGAGTTAAATATTCATAGAGTGCTTAAACTGTCCAGATTTTTTGATTAGCCTATCTCGATCATATTGCTTAAAAATATGCACGTTTTTATGCTTAATTTCTGCAATACTAAGTTTTTTTAGGCTTTCAAGATTTTCATCATTCATTCATATCATTTATTGAAAGTTAAAGCTCTTAGTTTAATTGTGCATTGAGTGAAACACCTTTCAAGGTGTATTAAGTTACTAGAATTTGGGGGAATTGAGTCTTTTGGATATTTATAAATTGTATAGGCATCTCTTTGCCTTGAAAATAGTTGGTATAGGTTACTCTTCACCTTTAGATAGTAAGATTGTTGATGTGGGTTACTCTTCACCTTGGAAAGTAATATTGTAAAGGTTACTCTTCACCTTGTAATAAGATTGTACTTGTTTTGATTGATTAGTATAGAATCATCCAACAAGCAATTGGAAAGGAGACGTAGCCTATCTTAGGGGTAAGTGAACTTCTTTAATTGCCTTGTGTCTTTCTCTTAGCTCAACCTATTGCATTCACTTTTTTATTTGCATTATCATTCCATCGTAGGTTGAATCTTGGTTTAGTGATTGCATCTAGTTTCCTATTGATTTAGATTGGTAGTTTGAATTAGAAAAAAGTTTTTAATACCCAATTCACCCCCCTCTTGGGTGCCATAGGGCTTACAATAGTGATATGTAAACATGATAAATCATTAGAATAAAAATATGTTTCATAATTTTATATATTGATAAAATCTATAAAATCATTATTAATTATTAAAAAATAAATTAAAATGCAATGTAAAATTCATGATCGTGTT